>JAHZNE010005238.1:0-27784 GCA_027744055.1 Callyntrura sp. NNG-2020
TATTTAACGTTTCAAAAATAGTTGTGAAAATGTTCTCACTTCAGTGTGATAATCATCAACTTGGGGAGTCTAATTTAACACAACAAAATATATCTCAAATTACTCAACTGTTTCGCTTCGTTGAATACTGGACATCGCAGATGATTTCGTCGTAAAAATAAAAATGCGAAAGAACGTTGTTGTTTATTTAAAAGTTTCAAAACAAAATTGTTAAGTGTAACCCCAACTCTCTCCTGGCGCCTCTAAGAACATAATTGTGCAAGCAAAAGCATCATCAGGTGTATGGGTATGAGTATGACCCTTACTTTGTGCCATCCCCGTGTGATTTAATTGCTTGTACAAACCATTGTATACAAAGTAATAAAATTTGAATCGTTGTGAAGAAGAGCGAATGAAATGGTTATACATTTACATCCAAACTACTTTCAAACTATACTTGCGGCAATTAGTCTATTAGGTGTGCCACAATGTAAAATAACTGCACTGTAGGTTAATTTGTACATGTTAACTCCATCGTTTCATTTATTTTATTACCGTTGTAAGCGCTTTGGAAAGACGACACACTTGAATTTTAAATTTAAAAAAGTGTTATCGGTGGTCTAACGTTTGTAAGTGGTGGTAACTAAACGTTTTCACTCGAGCATTCAGTACTTTACAATTTCTTATTGCGTCATTACGTTGACCTCTGACAAAATCAACTCCCCCAATCGAAAGTTTTAATTATTTTGCTGAATTGCGTATTTTTTGCATGGTTTTTTTAGTATACAGGAGTACACACCCGTTATTTGTCTTTTATTGTTTTACCAGTTTTCAACTAGGTCGCGCTTTCCAGACATTAAGCGGAGACGTTACAAACTATTACCGTTCCCAAATTTTTCAATTATCACTAATTACTCTCCTAAACGTTATGTGCCTAATGCAAAAGTTTTACATTCATTAGATTTAAAAAATAATATTAGCTTACAACAAGAAGTCATTACAGTTACATGAGCATGCAAGTACAACTTTGTGTGGCAATTAATACACAGATGATCACTAATGTAGAGGAGGATTCTTCTTCTTTGCGTCAGCTCTTTTGTCTACAATGAATAGTTCATTCTTATCTTTTTGACTAGTTTCATTAAGGTTGAGCATGTACAAAAGTTTGTCAGTCGAGATGGTGGGAACGTGTTGCAAAATCATTCCTGATGCTGTCTCACTTCCTTTTATGTCATTCATTTTCGTTGAAGTAAGAAGAGCTTGTAACAAGAAGCAAATGAGTCTACTTTTTGTGAAAAAGTAGACCCAAAAATAAACGTCATCTACAGAGGTAGCTTAAAAGACTCATATAGATTGCAATTTTTTTTAGCTGGGGGAGCAAAAACGAAGCATGCATGTTGATGTGTTGCTGTTATTGCACAAAAGATTGTCTGAACTGAAATCATGGATAACTGTCATGGGAAAATTTTGACAAACGCATCAGCAGGAGACGTGCATTCCCCCATCACAGAATAGGCCCTGATTTTGACTCGACAGACACATTGCTGATTTGAATCCACCACACCAAACATGCATTTTCTCACAATTTAAGGTAGGCGCATATATGTATATACTTACAGATCAAAGCAAAAGGAACAAGCTCCATTTTCAAGAGTATACAAATCTTGACAAAGCAAAGCTATAAAGTGGCAAAATCTTCACACAAGAGTTTACAAATACGAGCAAAAAATTTATACGTGTTGGAGGCAGAGGTATACAATGAAAAGTTTTACTATCCCACAAGATGACAAAAAAATGCACGTTTAAAGTGCAAAATGTAGTTTAGTTCGTATGTACCACTGAATGTGGTGTAATAACAGTTGCGTCTTCCTAGGATAACAAAACCTCTAAACTGTGAACAGATAGCTTCTATTTTCTAAAAAAACAGCGTACTTCAACCGTTATAATTTAAATTAGCTCGTTCAAAAGATAATATTAATAATAAGTCGACATGATGTATACTGAAAGCTGTAGGATCCCATTTATGTTTCGTCGTGGGACAGTTTATGAATCCATGTTGATGTAGCATTCCTCGGGACCTTTTTATGTTTTGAGGTTTTTCAAAGAAAATTCACGTGTGCCTATCACATCCTTATAGGCGGCAGGGCAGGTGCAATGATAAAAAAAAGTTTTTACAACGCAGTTTATACCAACATATTATAGAATATGTAATACAAATACTTTTGAAATTGAACCTTTCATATTTTCGTTAATTGCTTGCTTGGTTCTAATGTGCACAATAGAAATTTTTAAAGGTGCCATTCTGCATTACGGCAATGTATTCCGTGTTTTGTGAGCGGAAACAAGTATCACTCAACAACGTGTAAAACAGTTTATAATGGTAATGATTTGAAGCGTCTCAGCAAGAAAGATAGTTTATAACAGCTTTAGGTAATTATCTGCGCCGCATGAGTAGACACGTTGACAATCATTCTCAGAGATCTTGAAAAAATGTTTCGAGCATTTCGCTAAGAATGACAAAAAAGAGTTAATCGCGCGTCAACAATGTATTATTATGTATGCAAAAAAGTGGTAATAGGTGTCGTTCTACTTTTAGTACTCTGGTATTTTGTGGCTCTGTATTCAGCATGTCGTATCAAGACGATCAGCAGCGGCGCCGACACAGAGCACACCATTATAATAATGTGTTAGGCCCAGGCTCAAGTGTTTGTTGCGTCGTATTCACCTCAACCGCGTCAGGTATATGAATGACACCTGTGAGAATTAAAGAATTATTGATAAAGTCATATGCATACAATACAATATTGTAGTCGTGTACACGTGTATTACAGGTATTATATTTTAATAAAATAATGTTTAGAAAAGAGAATGAATTGGTGCGGATTTTGCGAATTGACAAATTCAAAGTTTTCTGTGGTCGACCTTCATGTCCATCACTTTCTTTTGGATTGAAGACCGACTAAATCAGCAGTATAAAATGAAATAGTAAAGTTGTCATATATAATGAGGGATATTCAAAAGAAACGAAATAGGGGCAATATGACACACAAGAAAATTCAATTCAGTCATGGACGGTGAGCGTTGATTTACTTTACAGTTTTGGGAGTATTTACTTGTTATACTGTAAACTTGTGAAACGTGTGTCATTATCCTCTTAATGAAATATAGTATTCTCTATTTATTACATGCCAGATGTAATTTCATGCCTTTTATTGAACAAATACCAGCATTCTTCACGAACTTTTTGTTTACTTATTTACCACATAATTTTATGACTTTAATGAGCGCTTAAATTGACATTCGTTTTGCTCATATTTCGGAATGAAATCGCTTAATCGGTGATAACAGAAGAGGAATGAACTGGAAGGGAAGGTATTTTACCAAAAAGAAACAGTCGAACTTGTTCCCCAAGAAAACGCTTACGAAGAAACGATCCTCTCATCCAAATAGATGCTGAGGGAGAAATCAGGAAGCAAACTCAATGAAGCAAGAAGGAAAGGAAGGACTGAAAGTTCAATCTTTGTTTATTGTAACAACTTTTGTGCACGTATAGACATGTTCATTAAGAGACAACTTTAGGAAATAAAAATGAAAGAAGAGAAAAATTGTCGAACTTGAGAACCTCCATTTGACTGCTAAAGCTGTGGTGTTTGCGGAGCAGGAGCATGAACATAATGAATTCGTGCATTATACACTGCGATATGTAATAAATGCTTACAATCGTCAGTAGTGTGGTCACAGTTAAACTGTCGTGGTGGCTTCACCAAATTATTTTGCTGGTATTAGAAAAATACTTTTACATTTATGACAGCTCCTGAAACTTGTAGCAGTATCTCTGTGGGTAAAGTTGCTCTTTTCGAAAATCTTCAGAGACCGGTTCCTCTAGCTTGCAACTTTTTTAACAAGAGTTACCCAATGCTTGTTATTGTCTCTCACAGTGTGGCGACGAGGAAATAATGATGACATAAAGAAACTAAATAGAAAAAACCCGTGTGTAATGTTACAATTTTGATTGGAAGCATCCTACATGAAAGTAATGTTAATGCTATAAAAGCTTTAGCATTAGCACCTTTTGCTTCTGCTTCGTTTCTTGTGAAATGCGAAGTTTTATGCCGGTTTGGAACATAAACTGCATCATTTCGATTTCCCTGTTTGCTTGTTTCTCCAACCTCAACGGACAGATACAGTACTCTTTTTTATATTATACAGTCGATTTAACCTTTTTTTTACTCTTGTTCAGTTTTAACTAGTCATTTCCTTCGGCTTTGCACAAAGTGCCAAGAAATTTATGTCTTGTAGACCAATGTACGTATAACGCTTTAAGTTGTTTACACTAAATTACGTAACAAAGCAAAATATTTTTTTCAAATATTTAGGTACACGCGGAATGTGGGTAGATATATTTACGTTCTGAAACTGACGTACATATAAATGGGATATAATTAGCGTAAAAGACAAAACTAAAGTATTGCCAGTATTGGTCACTTTCAGCCAAAAACCGGAAATATTTATAGAAGACTCATTTTTCCCCGAGCCTTTTTTCTCATGACGAGAAACAGGAAAAATACTTGTCCTACGCTTGCAGTTTTACGATATAAAAAATAATATACATCAGGAGGGCTTTGACTCCATTTCCACTTCTGTGAGTCTGCTACACTTAATAGCTCCGTTGAGAATCTTGAACGAACTGCAAATGTGCGATTAGGTACAAAGTCGAAGGACTCATTTAGACAGCCGGGTGCAAAAGGGGACATAAAGTAATTACTATTGTTTTTATAGTTGCCGTTCTTGTGTAGTGAAGCACATTTTTGTGTAAAATCTTCAACTCAACTTTGATAGGCCGCGGAAAGCATTGCTGCGAATAACACCATTTTTGTCGTACTGCGTTGCATTCATATATGACCATGCTCTTTGTTGCTGTTTGTAATATAGCAAAAATTTTGCTTCTTTTTCCACATGATGGATGGATGTATGAATACAGTTTCTCAAGCTGCTGCAAAAGTGGTGTCAATGGCGTTTAACGACACGTTCAACAAATAACAGCTACCTTCGCAAATCGCAGTTAGTTTACCTATGTTTTCTTTTCGCAAAATGACCGAAGCGACCGATATAAGTTGGGCGTGCAGGTAAATTAAAAAAACATTTTCCAGTTTAAGATTGAGCTCAGTTCACAAGAAAAGTTGTTCTTATCCCAACTGTATCTCTAGTAGGTGTAAAAATGGGAAATAGCCAATTTACAACGGTCGTGCTCTGTACTATTAAGTATATTTATGCACTTCTATAATAATTTAGATTGTTAATATGTGTTGTGAATATTTTTCAGGATAAAATGCAGTTTGAATTAGGCATATATACACAATTTTTTCAGGGTTTATGCACACTTTTGATCCTTTTAAGCTGAGGCTACTAGAAATTCTCTGGGAAGTTATTTTGATCACAACTTGATGTAATCGCAACTGGTCTGGTTTGTTGTCCATCGGGTTGCAGAAAAAAAGAATACCACTTCTTCACTGAGGAAAGCATAATTACCTATGTAAAGTGACAAGAACCAGAAAGGCGCGTTTGCGGATAGACGTAAAAGTAACAACGACCTTTCGGCATGTGGTCAAATCTGCAAAAAAATGTTGAGGCATGTGGGGAGTGGGAATATGCATGTACGCAAGTAACGTTACTAAAAAACTAAAGTGTGAGTTGTAAAATGCAGAAACAAGCAATGAATTTGCAATACATATTAAATAATTATATGTGTTCAATGTTGACGGTGTGTTTTTCCTGTCAGGAGAGGACACCTTAAGTGTGTATGGCAAATTGGCATATAACGTATGTGTATAAAATAAACATGCTCTAAAAATGGACAAAATATGGTCATTGACCTTTATTTTCATTAAAATATACTTGAAATAATATAATTGTTGTACGTTTCATAAATATTGCTTTATGATTTGTCACACATTCTACGTGTCTAAAAACTGCTATTTTCATAGGATTTTCTTAAAGTTTTGTAAGTACTAAACAGGTTCAAATTATAAATTCAGTTCAGAAAATTATACAAGACATATTCTAACATGTTTCTATGTAACATTTCATATTTTAGCAGTCTAATAAAAATATATTTTATCTTCAACATTTGTAATTCGTTTTTGCTTTCAATTTTTTATACCATCTAGTCAATCTATTTGTGTACTAACGTTGTCACCAATCTATCATCTTTTCGATTCTCATATATTGAATAATATTACATTATTTAATTTGGCTTATTTTTGTACGTTCTATTCAGACGATCTAACAAGTTGTATCCAACTTGAACATCTTTTTGATGGATGTATAAAGTATTATAATAAAGTTTTTGCTACTAGGTTGCTGATGTAAAATTTTAGCAATAATTTCTCTAAAATAAGTTACGATATTCTCATTCTAAAGCTTTTCATGAGTGGTGACACAGTAGTACCAAGATTTAATTGCGGCGTACTTTTATATATTGTGCAAATACGGACAACGGACACATCGAATACCAAAGGTATGTGCACTTGATAGATTTGGTTTGAATTTCAGTTTACATTTTTTGGATTTAATGAATTGGTGTAAATATATTTGTAGCAGTCAGTGTTAGCACGACTATTAATAATTAAACTTCCACAAAAAGTTGTCATATACATGTATTATGATTGATTACGAGCTTTAATCTGTCAGTGTCAGATTAGTGCGTGTAAGGCCACATGTTCGTCGATTTTTCGAGTGGTCGCAATATTGCATTTTTAATGTGTCACTCCTTTGCAGTTGAGCGTTGTGTGTGGAAGATAAATGTGAACATGTAGAATTTGTATTGTTGCAAGTATAGCTAGGTGAAACAAGAGTGCTCCTGGTTCTCTCTCATCAAATTTTCACCTGGCTGGCGCCTTGCTTTGCAGTGAATATAAAGGCAGTCGCCTTTTGCTTGTATTTTTCATGAACTTCAGCAATCGCCGCCGCAGCTTGTGAGGATTTCACGACAGCCACGATGCAGCCTCCAAATCCGCCTCCTGTCATTCTGCTCCCGTAAACACCAGGAACTTGCATGGTAATATCTACAAGCTGGTCCAGTTCTGGACACGACACTTGGTATAGGTCCCGCAGGGAAACGTGACTTTGATACATAACTCTACCCAAGCCTTCCATATCCCCGTTGGCAATGCTGTCCATGGCCTTGAGGCATCTCTCATTCTCACTGACCACGTGCAATGCTCGTTGATACACTCGTTCCCCAAGCTTCTCCCGATTATCTCTCAAGGCCGTGATGGTAGCATCTCTCAAGCTTTTCACACCTATCTTCTCAGCTGCCTCATAACAATCAGATCGTCTTTGGGGATATTCACTCCCTGATAATTGATGCTTCACATTTGAATTCACGACTAGAAAAACTATATCGTCTTGATCGTCGGAAGCTTTCGCCTTGTCCAGCATTTAGGAGTGCCAGGGACCAATCTGGCAGTCTCTGTGGGGGCGTCAAATTCCAAGGTTTTAGAACCGTCCACGTCCGACAAAGTTAACAGACGAATTTTCCCCGTTGTTGTTGGCTTCCCAACAATGACGGTGCAGAGGGGTATTGCCATTGGGAAGACAAAACCTTCATTGTAATCAGTATGCTCTCCAATTATGTTCACTCTACCAGGAGCTTGTGCAGCCAACACGGGCGCATCCCCAAATTCCTTTTGAAAGGCTTCCTTAGCCCGTTCGAGAATTTGCTCCAATGCTTCAATTTTTTCCATTTTAATATTTATTATGGAAACCGGCAATGGCAAACGCTGTGTTCTGTGTTACTTGCAGCACAACAAAAATAACACAAAAATGCAGTACACTGTGCCCTTGATTTATTAAAATGTCTGCAATGCAATGTGGTGCTATTTTCCACAGAGCGAAAGGAGGAACCAGCTGGAAAAATGAACGCTTTGTCGCAACAGAGAAACTAGTAACACAAAAATGTCTCAAATGTTGCGCCTTGTTCCCAATCCTGTCCCACCAACATGTGCTTGTTGTTGTGTAAGTAAAAGAGACAAGAGCTCTTGTGTGTACACGTACACAGATACAAACTGAGTAAGCACAAAAAGTAGATAAATTTGTGTAGATGATGCTACTTGTACACCGGCTCGTTGGAAGCCAACCTCTGTTGTGCCGATGAATAATGAATTTCGTCAAAATTAAAAGCTTTCCTCTTCGTTTGTGTATTATTTATACTTGTTAGTAGAGCTCCATTACCTAAACATGTCAAGCAAGAAGGTGAAGGACGAACTGGTCGTTATTTTCTTGGTTGTCCAAATTAAAACTACTTTTTCTGTCCTGGAGCAAGAACTTGAATGTGCGTTACTACTACATGCTGGAGAATAACACTCCGCTATAATGTGCTGCAAGTAAACAAAATATGAGATCTCACAGGCAGCTAAAGCTTTTGAGTCTGCACCAGTCACATCATCGTCGCACCGCATGAACAGGAGATAAAGTTAAGCTATGTATTATCTAAAATCCTACATATCACAATTATCACATGCAGGTCTGTGCTGCTATAAAAATAATAAAATAATGTACATAGGGGAATCGTCTGTGCTAACTAAGATAGCCGCATGTACGCTTCAACTGGACCAGGCATTGTATTGTATGCCATGAGTACTAAAGTACTAATACGCATTCAATGCTAATGTCATACTTAGTTTTGAATGGATATCTGGAATCGCTGGAGCTAGAAAACTAAAATGGACATGTGTACCTACATACAAAATGCCATATGACATGTCATTATCCTTTTAGACTTCAGCATAAAAACAAACACATTAACAAGGAGGTTGTCAGTCACAGAGAGAAGGGTTATCATCGCTGTTAACTCGGTTGGATTTACATAGCATCCTTCCTCATGATGTCATTTATACTGTTGTCGTTTTTGTGTGCTGTGATGTAGAAAGATGGAATGGCTTTATTATTTAGTGTATCACTGATAATAAAATGCCATTTGAAGTTGACTTCATCTGTCATCGTCCTTGGTAGTTCTTAATAATCTACATGGATTTACTGTGTTAACGTAGTTCCATTTTACTGCTCAAATTTCAAGTTATCATGCTCAAAGGAAGTAATTCATCTTTTGGGGCAGCATAATTCAAGAGCGAGCGGATGTGTCTCTTTGTTAATGAAATTGTTTACACTGATAGCGATGATATATAATGAAAGCGCAAGTGCTGTGCAAAGCAGGAGAGGCTGTCTACACTTTACTTTTTATGTCCCATTATTATTTCACTTTCCTCACAGATCTCATAACTCTACTTGCAATATGGCAGAAATGGTTTGGATTTATGGGGTGGTATAGTGATGGCAGTTGGCAGGATATGCAGAACTGACTAGCAAGGTACCATACCAGTGTATCTGAATAATTTAGCCTAGCTTGGATGACTACAAAAATCCATAATGAGAAAGATATTATCTCTAGAATTCATTAGCACGACCACCTGTCTCCAGCAAACCAACTTGAATACACAAATTAATTTAAAGCAAAGTATGCGGTCAGAGCATTTTGTTAATAGTCAATGTACTTTTATATTTATACCCTGTAAAGTGGAATATGTAAGTCACAGAGTGGCATTGTGGTGGAAAGATTATCGCTTGTCTAATGATGACAGAACTGATGTAAATGGAAGTAAAAATCTGATTTTAAACTATATACTAATGCCAGCGTCAAGTGAAACTGTAGTTTTTTAAATATTCACAAAGATATGTAGAATGTAATGTCATGTTAAATACACGTTTGATTCTTCCCTATTATATCCAGGCCGTTGTTGTGTGCGAGTGCGACTTTCATCTTCTATCGGATAAAGGAAGAAAAACTAACAAATCGTCAGTCCTTCTCGTTCTGTTAGCTCAAAATCACTTTATCGTAATAAAACGGGAAAATATCTTGTGTAATAATCAGATAATATTGAGCGACACACTGTTTGTTGTATATTGTATTGCATATATTTACTAGATGGCGGATGTTGGAGTCTAACAACCAACCGTACTGAAGTTTTTCATGGAGTCGACAATAGTGGCCAGTAGTAGTCTGTTAAAAACCAGGCCGAGTTCAAAGAACTATGTCATCATAAAGGGCCCAACTCAAAATTACATGCAGCATAATATTTTGGCAAGCGGTTGCTACTCCATCTGAGCAGCATTTTCTTGATCTACAGAACTGATTACGAACAAAAAGCAAAAAAATGACAATTTCCTGTTAGAGATAAAATGGAATAGAACTTTCTTAGATTAAGCACTTTAAGTGTATAATATGAGGTTCCATTTCTTTGAAATTCTGCAGTTGTCTTATTCAGGTTGCTTCGTATGCGCTGATGAAGCATTATAATAATAATAATAATAATACGCGCAACATGAAAGCTCATGACCGGAAAATTTTATATTTTTGCCTCAGTGCAGTATGGAGTGGTTGTATAAAGCCAGGTTCATTCCTAAACAGTTCACATGAGGGCTGATGTTGCGACATTATCATCAAAATGGATTAATTTTATGATCTCGATAATAAAGTTAATCTGTAAATCCACACAAAAATATAAAATGCAGTCTACTGGACTAATGGTTTTATTACATAGAAGAAATGTACCCAGTACCTACCTACCTAATTTTCGTTACATCTTGTAAAAACATTGGTAAGCCGTATAAAATTGCCCATATAGCAGACCGAGTTAAGTCAGTCGTTTCATTTTTGTGTCGGGAACTCTCGCGCTCATTTTCATCCAAAAAGTCAAAGGTTATCGGTTTCTTTATTGAGTTGTTTGTTCATCGCACATCCTCATATCGCACATTTGCCCACATCTAATGTTGTACATTTTCTTCGAGTACTATTCCGTGGTCAACAACCAATTTAACATTGCTTCTTCAACCAGCAACAACAAAGTTTCCCAGCATGTCGCTGATTGTGAGTCTGAGGGTGATATTAATAATGCGAGGTTTTGCGTGTTTGAGAATGACTCCGCGATCATTCAATGTATTTTTAAATGACAAAATCGCGGAGTCATTCTCAAAACACGAAAAACCTCGCATTATTAATATCACCCTGAATCCTGAATGTGTTGAAGAACATCGAATTTGAAGTCTGCTAAAAATATCCTGTTACGATAATCTGAACAGATGATGATGATGATGATAGTTTATTGGAATACAAGAGAGGTACCTCGACGCATCGAAGTAGGTTTAACAACGTTAGTCACTCAATATTTTTATGGACAAATCGAAAACAAAAGGTTACACTGTTCTGTTCATCCGTATACGTACGTACGGAAGGCCTCAAGGGTCAAAACTGCGTGCGAATCCTGTGAATGACGAGTCTAACCAGTAAGCTACGATTCGCCATCCATCCGTAATCATGTGAATGAACTTGTACAAAAAAGAATTTTGTTGTTCCATTCCATCAGGCTCTGGGAAGTTCAGCATGACTTCCACTTGATTAACAGGAAATAATGTATATGTAAGAGAACGGTGATGCAATAATAGAGGTACCACCACATAGCATTACACGCTCATTAACTACGCCTGTCATTTGTAGTCCCCAGCAGCGGTGAACTTCGTATTACATTTCGCACAATGTATATCTAATACACATACATCTTCTACAGCAATACACAGCAATCTGTAAGTCTGCAATACTGGTTGGTAGTAAAGTAAGCAGCAGAAAATAAACTAAGAATACCACTATTATTGTTATCAGTGACGTGGGAAAAAGTACAAGTTTCCTGTCAAGGTACTCGACAACCTGGCAAAAAATTCTTTTGTGTTGGCTCATTTTTCACTTGCATTTTCTTTGTACTGAGCATCACATGGACAAGAAAAGGCATCACGGTATTTTTTTATTCAGAGTAAGCAGTATTGACAAGGGGCACACATAAAAATCATGAGTTACGGTTAGTATCTTACGCTTTGATTTAATGGATGATAGTAGTAAGCATTTTACTGTTGCTTTTCATTCACAGTGCATTACACTTGAATCTTATCATCACTCATTAATGCTATAAAGTTCAAGAGGATGCGATTACGATAAATGATATCTTGAATATCTGAAAGTATTCAGGTGGTCAGATAGTTTCATGCAGTGCTGCTTCAAAAGCGACCACCTGCCTTTTGGGTAATGCGATGACCTAACAGTGAACTTTGGTAACGTCCTGCAAACTATGAAATCTCGCTTTTTGGATTGATTTTGACAAGCTTTACTTTTATAACGGTATTATTGGACACTTTATATCACGAAAACCAATATCCCAAACAAGTATAGCCCTGGTTGAGTCTGTATAGAAATAATTTTATAGCGCTTTGTCACTTTTTATGGCTTCGTTAGCAAAGTTTTAATCGTTTTATGCTGCTGTACGGCCATAAGCTATGAAGCAGGAGGAGTCGAAATCCCAACAAGAAACCAGTTTTAAGCTCATCAGTTACCCTCGTTATCTCCAGAGAGCTTCAATTTCGCTTGTATGCAATTGCATCACTCATCGTCATCTTCGAATACATATTTCGTGTAATATGTCGGATGACAAGATGGTTATATCTGATTAGGTAGCATATATACAGATCGAAATCGTAGCCGAGAATGAATCTTAGCTTTCGCAAGCTGCCTGGTTTTTTAGAGTCCACCCAGGCTTATGAAAAGGAACACCACGAAATTGCTGTGCGAAGTAGCTGCAGAGTGATTTTTTTCATTTTCTTTGGAAATTTATGGCTATCTATAATGACTTTCTCACACTTGTTGGCGGGTATATAGCCTTTGATTAAGATGAACTTGTAGTGCAATTGGCAATGGTTCGAATTTTGCGGCAGTTACTCAATGTGCATGTTGGCTGATACATAACCAAGTTTTTACCGGTATTAATTTATTATGAGCCCATCATCCTCATGATATAATCATTCAGTAGCTCTAAAGTAGATTTTAATTATGCAATAAACATGTTACGGTAAAAAAAAATAGACGCGGCGCTCTCCTACCTGCCTGCTGTAATGTAATACTGGTAAAATTCAAAAGCTGATGCGTGGTACAAGCTTCCTTGTAATTATAATTACGACGGTTCAATGGCATCAGATAAAAAGTAGAACTTTTTTTCTTTAGACCTTTCGGCGATTGTTCAGCGAAAGGTTCATGTAGGTCTTTGTCAAGAACAAATTTTGTTCCCATTTAGTTTTACAGGTATACTTTACCTAGTATAGTGGCTGTTATCGTTCGTATAAACGTAAATGTTCTTGCTCTCTACAGTGTGTAAAGTGTGTGTACACCGTACAGATAGGATCATTTTACTTTCTACAACAGAGTTCTAAATAGCGGATATTGTAAACGGGCTGAACACTTTCATCGTGCTATTATTTTTTTAATAGACATAGACACTCAAAAAAATTAAGATAATCATATTTTTAAAATGGAAAAAACTTTATTGCTGGGCTCCACCCGACTAAAAAGCAGACAATGACCATAAACATTGTTTTGAGTTTTCCATAAACTTATTCATAAGCAATTTCGCATTTCAACGCTCTACATGCTTCCCGTATGAAAATGCAAAGTTGGTTAGCTTTAATGATACTGCATCTGAAGTATGTAATGATCGTTTTGCATTTGAGTTTGCTGCATCACCATGTGTTAGAGTGTGCAATGTCGCATAATGTACAGTGATTGTCATACATTCTGGCGATTCCCTGCGTGACAAACGTGATGAAAATGTTTACGTTGTGTTTAGAATATTCATACTGCCATTTATGGATAATTTTTCACGCATGCTTTCCAACTTTAAAAATATAATGATTATAATCAACTTTTGGTCGAAAATTCTAAATAGGTATGAAGAAAATATAATAAGCGCATTTCGCTTGTCTGTTTTCTAAAATTGGGAATACTGCATTACTGTCAATAAATAAACAATGATGTGTGGAGTAAGATGTTATATGCTATTGACAATAAAAAAAGAGGAGAGAGAACGTAACTGCAAACCGCTCAAAGTATTATTATCAGTATGGACAAAAAATAACGTATTCAACCCAGAATTGCTGAACTAGAAGGCAATAATTCTCACTTTTTCATGATTTTCATGCCGTGCCTATCCCTAAAAATAGTTCTTGAAGTGGCAACTCCGAGCACGAATGAATAAAATTCGTAATTTTTCACATCTGAAAGGATGTTTTTGCTCACGCAGTTGAACGTTGAACGCATGTGTTCGTAAAACAATATTAGCTTTTTGAACAAATCAATGTCACGTGCACGGTGATTCTAAATTGAAATTACAAAAAGCAAAACATTAGTGTACATAAACTTTTATTTTTCTAGTTTTTATGTGCAAAGCGCAAGGAAGCATGTGTAGCCGTACGGCTTGCAGCCTTGCAGCGTTAGCTCGAGCACATCAACCGAAATAGTACACTTTTAGCGAACGCGTGCATTTGTATGTACCAAAGTTTAAGAAAAATGGTTTTTTTCCTGTGACATTTCGTCCCATGTACACGTTGTTTGAAGCGATGCAGTTCAGCATACAGAATCTAGATAAAGTGAAAGGGTTAAACTACACGTATATTTTTTGTGCCTTCCCAGGTGGCAAATGTTTTAAAGTCACGATCACAAAATGAAATCCGGCTAGATGTGCAATTATTGGCAAGTTGGCATAAAAAATGTAAATAAAGGTAATTTTCCCTTGTACGACTTTCCCAAGTTTTTCCTCTCTCTATTTTTTACACCTACACACACTGGCCTGGCCAAGCAGCTACACGCTATATTTATCCATTTTGGCTGACTAGAATTTATTGCTAATAAGGAGCAATAGCTCACTATTAGGTTCTTTGGTGTCATTGTTGTGTGCACCGTTAAACCACGAAAGTGCACACTGTTCTGTAAGAGGCAGTTCCGACTAATGTATTTTTACGTGATGAAACGTCTCTTGGGAGTACCAACAACGTGATCGGTAGTCACGTTTATGCGTAGTAAAAGTAAATTACTATCGGAACATAAGTTACTGGATGGATGTGCACAACCTAACATCATCATGCAGCTCCCGAGTTATTTCGTAACCAATTAATTTATTTGACACGAGAGCTGAGAACAGAAAGCCTCCACTTTCATTTTTTCTGGTTTCAAAGTGGGAAACACTAATAAATGTCTTTGCAGTGTGAGTTCTCAGGGTTAATGTTATTCAGTAAATGAGTACGACGACGCGATGGCAGTCGACTCCAAACGAGACAGAGCCTGCATTACAATGAGGAAACCGTGAAAGAAAATTGTGAAAAATGCAAACATCTCACAGGAATGTGTTGCGCACTTGCAGAGCAAAATGCAGAAAAACAAAATTACAGTTTCTTATTCTTCCCCAAACACTACACATGTACATGTTAATAAATATATAAAAGGTACACTGTCATTTGGGCAGCCCTCCAAGGTTATAAAACCAAGGAATGTGTAATTCAGCCACAATGTATGGATATTAGTAAAGAGCAGCCATTTTGACTTTATTGAAACGAACTGCCATTATTTGTACTTCTAAAACAGAGTGGTAAAACAAGAAGAAGATGGCATTTTTGTGCTTTCACGCTAAACAACTTGGACGCCTGTGGGAAAGGGGAACTTAACACTTTGTACATGATGAAATCATGCACGTACAGGGAGAGGTAGTACGTACATCAATTACATCTTCTTAAAAACTAGTGACAATAGGGATAATTTGTTTTCAAAAAATACATTTCATAAGTAGTGGTTTATTTAATTTTAAACGCATTGTAATTTTACTCTAAGTATGCACACTACATTTTCAGGCGATCATAAATAGGTGTGCTACAAGAGAGAGAAAAAACTTTCGGCGGGTTCTAAACCAAAAAAAGCGTGATAAGTAATCATTTCAAACCCATGAAAGCATATCATTTTGTTTTGTGGCAAAGAAAAGCCGACTATTGGAGTCAAAAAGATATATAAACCTTTTGTCAGCGAATGAATGCAGTCAAGAGTCATCAGAGAGAGGAAACATCGGCGCAGCGGAATTATCTCACAACAGACAAAACAAAGGACAATAGAAAAATGTTGAAAAGTTCTATTATTGTCGCTTATATACCGTTGATCTTGTACTAGCATGTTTTGTAGATTTTAGTCTAGCTGTGTGATGCCAACGTTGCATGAAATCGTAGTGTACTTTAGCAAATATCTCGACAAGATTTGTATCGTATCGTTATGAATTTTGGTTGTATGAAGTATAGAGATTAGATGAAGTAAGTGGGTATATATAGTAGTGCGGTGCGTATAAAGAGTCTCACGTATAATCCTTTTCTACCATACATTGTGACGCTAACGTATCTGGTAAAATAGTTGCCACAGACTCTGTGCACCTCTTTAGCTTTATGTTCGAGCCACTACTTTATAGCTTCCCGTCACTATTTGTTACACATTTGGTCGTTCTCTTAAATAAAAAGTCTGAAATGGCTTAAACAGCACAGCAGTGTATTCTAATGTATTTTATTTAACCATTCTACCAAATTACCTGTCTCCTCCAAATATAAATAACACGGCAGAATTTTTTCCTGCTCAATAAGGAATCGTAATGCTGGAGGAACCATAATTATTCCAAGAGGATTACTGAGTTTGCTTTTCTTCTGCGCTGCCATACGCCAGATTTCTTTCGGTTGCCCCTCTTCCATCTCATATTGGATTAGACACTGCGAAGTTATTTGTCTATTGTGCATTTTTATTATTTTTTATTTATCGACTGTTTTATACATTTTACGCGTACATGCACATTTTGTTCTTCTCATTAATGTAGAAAAGTAGGAGATACAACAAAAGCTCTCCCGTATTTCATCGTTATCTGTGTCACTGGGAGGGAATTCTCCCAGAGAATTCTAACTTCCCTGTGTGGCAGGTGCATTATTGCTGGCTTGCTGTGTAGAGAAATAGAACGGATACGGTAAACAGAGTAGGGTTTTCTACAAAGGGACTGGAAATATCATACACATACCTATTGCTGTGCAGTATACCATATTCGGTGTTGAGAAGGAAAGGGAATGGAAAAGGATGTGTTCTCGTAGGACGGTTTTATAGAAATAGAGGAAAAATGAAGCAAGATCACTGAAAACGTAGTTTATGATTATTAATATTATGCATGAATGAGTCCCGCATCCCCCACATAAATGTTCGTACGCAAATTCCTCTTGGTAAAAAATGCTTTTCCATTTCATCCTTGAAATTGATAACAGTCTGCATAAATTGTCGGAAAGTTTCCAAAAAATAAAGCGGGCATGACGGTGCAAAAGTAAATGTTAAAGCTGTGCTTCATTTTATGTACTAGAAGGAAAGAGAAATGCCACACGTTCTGTGGATGTATACATGAGCATGTAAAGTTTTTTGCCAGAAAAATGACAAGGACAGGTAGAGGAGAACAAATACATTGGGTACAATTTATGAACTCTGCAAATGCAGCCCTGTTGATGATACATATAATAAACGTGTAGATTCCCTGGAGTTGGCTCAAACACTACATTCTCTTCTGACACCACTATTGTTATTTTCTGCCACAGTTTTTTTGCATCTATTTACGAATCGAATTCTGTGTGTAGTATTGTAGCAAAGCCGAAAAAGATACATTTCATTTTTTCCTGATATCCTTGCCAGTCACTTCGATTTGATAGGTTAGTGCGGTGGTGCACACGCTTAAGCCTCCGAAGAGAATCCAACTGAACGGTAATGTTGTCAGTTTATGCAACATTTTCGTATTATTTATGGTTTAATATTCCACGACTCGCTAAGCGTCTTTAAAATTACTACATATATAATGGCATAAATAACAAAATAATACATAACGAGAAGCAATAATAATGAAATAAATGGATAATGAGGCGCTTCTGTCGAAGCACAAACCATAAAAGCCATGGTCGCAGTCGCAGTTTTCTTTCATTACTTGCCCATGATGATGTATGTATTTACGACTACATGATTAGTTTTCTCAGACTTACTGTTTAGCCATGTGTATGTATGTGTGGTAAATGTGGTATTCCATTTTTTTTTCATGCCACATGTGTGTAATTCGATCGCCCGTCAGTCCTGCTCAAGGTGCCTAGTGATACGGCCGTTAAATGCTTACATAATAAAATAGTTATTACAAAAACGAACCTTTTAATGATTACCATCTGCCACACTAAAAACTAACGAAATCTCCATTACCCTTTTATAAAAATACAATTGAAATGTTTACTAATTTTCAATATTATGCTGATTCTTACGTGTTGATGAATGGACATGCCACCACGATGTGCCAGATGCCACCATTTCGTTTTTATTAAAATTTGCATTTAATATACAGCATTATTTCATTAATCCGTGAGTGAATGTACAGGTATAATGGCAGTGTTGACATTTGTACAGCACACATATTAATGCATTCGGATACACACAAGAATTGAGATTAAGCAATACTTGTCATCAAATTAGCGTTTATTCAAATATTCGTCATGCAATTTAAAATCCTGTTAGATGTCTCAGTTTCCCTCTGCGTTATAATCATGACACCTATCATCGAGAAAGTAAGCGGACCTATAGGCATATTCTGTCGAATGCTCTAATGGTATACATCAGCATCGTGTAATTTTAAGTGCCTATGACTATAGTCATTTACTTTTTGTTTTAGCAACATTTTTGCATATTAAATGTACATCACATTAATATAACATAATTCAGTAAATACAAAAACTTATTAATATATCAGCGGCATATAACGCCACATACACTCATTTCGTTAGAATAATGATTTTGACTAATTTACAACAAAAAAATCAGCTTGCCTTTTCATCTGGGTAGTTATTTTACTGATACGCTAACATGCAAAATGAGATATGCATTACTTGCTTTTATTGGAATCTAGAGAATTCAAAAGGAATAGTGTATAAGTGTGTGCTGGTGTGTTAGTGACCTGATAAAAAAAGTAAAAAGTTCCATATCATGCACATAAAAAATTTCACTACTAACTGCGGAAACATTTTTTTGCCATATGATAATGTTGCTCTTCATCGATTTTCTGAGTCATTTTAATCTGAAATTGTCTCGCATTGTCGTGATTGGCATTATGGCATTTAGAAAACTCGTGCGGAACTCTTGCCAATTAGCACGAAAACAAATAAAATTCACTCAAGTAACGAAATAAAGTTTGCTCCCTGTGTGTAGTCTCATGATTTAAAAAAATAGTCTTGATCGCATTTTTCTTTTTAAAAAATGCATGCATATTTAGTGGACTTACTAAACGCTCTTGTATTTCATTTGATCTGTCATCTCACTCAACGACGGTATATAAAGTGAAAGGCGAAAGAAAAATAAAGAACACAATGCTCATGTATATCTGTTTATATTTGAAATCTTGTTGATGCCGAAAGGAAATTTACGATTAGGATTATTACTGCTGTTGTTGCAATTTATCAGGCTACAAGGCTGCAAGTGAACCCCTCAGGTATAAGTCATTATAGAGTACAAGGCAAGTCCGTACGGAGATGTGCTGCCCAAGCTGCGGACTGAAGAATTGTGACATTCCATCTTGAAACGAATGAACCATGCTATGTCTATTAAAATAGAGATGATATACCTGAGCAGCAAAATGATACTAAGACTATAACAGCCACTGCCTTTTTGCGGTACTTATTGACTGTTTTTTATTTATATTTCAATGAGTTAACAACCACACGACGAAATCTAAAAGCACATATGCTCATTCATGAAACATGATGGCTGAAATACACGCACCGACACTGCAAATAGGCTTGTATTTTACACAAAAAAGTTACCTACTTTTACTTTAGCCATATTTATTTTTATGAAAAAATTATGATACGTCGTGAACAGAGGCGAATGAAAATTAAAAAGAACACAGCAGCAGTGATACAGCAGTCATCGTATAATTTGGTAGAAATTGAAGTGGCTTCATGTGTATTATTTTTGATATGGATTCCTGTCTTTAAAATGAGCCAAAAAGAACTGTACGTAACGCGATTGACGTTTTTCTTCAGAAGATTGAGATCGTGCTAATTTTCGTTTAAAACGAATTAAATAAAAAAATGTCACTGATTTTAAAAAGGAAAGTTGTGGGATATAACCATGTTTAAAATATTAAAAGTATGTTTTGTATTTCTTCTTCTGTAGTTACCCACATAATAATGATAGTAGGCAATAATCATCAAAAGAACAGTACAACACGGTGATTTACTTTGCTGGTCTCTAATTTGAAAACTACTACTACATAATGAGCACTCATTCTTAATAATCTCCATCTTATTGTTAGTCAAATCAGCGTCATCAAGATGAGTGCTATTCAAGTAAATAAATAGTTGTCGATGTTCTTTGGCATCATATATCGTCAGCGGGAGACACGTTCACTTTTCCTCGGGCAAAAACGTCTTGGGGGATATTATTACTTCATACCGTTCATATATCAAACGAATTTTAAAATGGCATTTCGTGATAAGTCTCTTTTACATCTGTTCCGTCTGTGGCAAGGATGGGCAAAAAATAAAAAGTATGCCTTTTTTCATTTAGATTTTGTAGTTTCCAATTGCTGATATGTTATTAAAAGTTATGCAACCGGGATCGTGGAAATGGATTATTGCTTGTTTGAAGTGTAGAAGTTATTATATGAAATACGATAGGATATAACACTCGAAATCACATAATGCCCACGCATTAGCTCTTTTGTTCTCCTATATGACATTTACGTTTTATTGTTTTTTCAGGTGTAAATAACTGGCCCCCATCGGAGTGAAGCAGTCACGGGCTAATGAAAAGAATGGTAAGGGGCAAGAGAAGGAAAATTGTGAGAACTGTTGGTCCGATTGAAATGTCGAATTCGTTTGCTCACAATCAGTGGGACGCGTAATAAAAAATAAATAAAGTCTCAGTGAAATTACAGCCTTTACACTGGTGATTGGGTCAGTGTATACAAACGTTATATTTAAGATATAAAAAGTGCCATAACAGAGAATCACAAAAGAGAAAACTGCTAACAAGGAAATCAACATTAGCCACCAACCAATGCTATTTATTTAAAAATTCCTGACCAAACAATACACAGAGAACAGATATGCTACTCAAATTTGAATAAAATTTCACGCTCAAACGGAACTGAACCTCGAAGATCTGTTGTTACATATTAGAACTTCGCCATTAAACAATAAACCACCGTCATCGTCACGATGATGAACAGCAGTTCACCGCAAGAGGTTTTTTGTGGCAATTGTAATACCAGTATCAACGACAGCAGCACCAGTGTTCTTCGCACGAAGAAAACCTGCAGAAATGCCAAACGAAGGGATGTCGTTACTACGGCTTTGTCTGTAAAAGTCAATAGAATCAGTCAACGATTGACCACAAACAACGAGGAAGATTATGAATTCAGTGAAGAAAACAGCAGCCAAACAAGAAATGCTCACCAACCAAATTGGCGGAATCGTAAATTAAGGAACGAGTGCATTGGCAAAAACAGAAGTAGTAAAATTTGCAACAACAAAGACGATGATGGGAGCAATTACACTTGTCCTGAAGCGAGCACTGAAGAGAAATCATTTTTTTCGTCATTGAATGTGGAAATTTTAGAGCGGTTATTATCGCCGAGTAAACCAGAAGGAGGAGAAGGGGAAAGAAAAGAGGAGGAATTAAACCATGCTCAGGAAAGAGATAAAACGGAAAGAATTTACATTAATAGCTTCGAAGATGCCATATTAAGAAGTAGGAGTAGCCACAACCAAAGCAGTTCTATTATGAGGAATAAACGTAATAGTTATGATATCTGCACGAATAATTACACCACTAGAAGAAGAACCAGTTTCGTACGAATTAATTCAAAACATCATCGATTAGCGAGACAGCCACTTCAAATTCCGTCGTGGCTAACTCTGGTAGTGTATTTAATATTAGGACTGGTAGCCCTTCCTTCAACCACAGTGGCTAATGTGTTGCCGCAATTTGTACTGAAAGATGGCCAAAGTGAGATTGTTTTGAGACTGAAAGAAGGTCCAGCAACGCCTGTAGGCAGTTTGATTTACAAGCTGAAAGGTACAGATCGTGACGGGGATCCTTTAACCTTTGGCCTGAGGGGCCAAGTAGCAAATGAATTGCTTCGGATTGAAAATCTTGGGAAGGATGAAGCCAACTTGTACCTAAGGAAGGAGTTGGATCGTGAGGTAATTGTGATGAAAATGGACTATAATCATGATCATCATCGAGAAATGGCAGCACCGTCATTATTGCATTACCATTATTTAGCAAACTCGAACACTAATTAAGTAGTCGTGGCGTTTCATTCATAAGTTTACTAAAGCTCATCATCACGTAGTGTAGTTCGTGACTTTTATGCAGAAGAACGCATTTTTAAGAAGGTGGCTGAGCAGTAGTATAGAATGCATATTTAAAGAAGCAAGTGTGCAACAAAAATTATGTTGGTGTGATTCCACCAACGAAAAATGACTTTCAACGTAACTCGAAATCGTGAACGCAACTCATGAATCGCTAATGGTGTACCTACTTTTGCATAATGAAAGGTACAGGTCAGTTCTACACATGACTCTGTAAAACTAGGATTAATCAACACGGTTATGACAAGTTCATCCTGAGAACTGAGAACAAATTGTAGAAATGAAGAGATTAATCAAGAGATCAAAAACTTTTGGAGTTCATTAATAAAACACAAAATAAAACTTAATTACTATTTTTCGTTTCACCTTAAATGATCTAGTTTTTAGGCTCGGTAGTTAAAGAAAACTTGTTGTGATTTTGCATTATATTTACGGACATGGTAGTAGTCAGCCATGAGTTACTTCATAACTAATGTTGGCATACGTTGTGTATGGACTGCGTAAGTTGTAATAAATAGTACTTAAAATGTCCGTATGTAACCGTTGATAGGAAGCACTACATGGTATGATATACATCAGTCCGCATCTCACATCATTCGATGATACATACATCCTATATCCTGTAATTCAACGTTGTATCAGATACGGCATAACCCGCGAGCAAAAAGAACCGAGAACATTGTTAGAAAATAAGAACGATGATGATAAAAATCTGAATTACACAACCATCCAACCATGGAGTATTTAGAACGCGATATCATTCAAGAGATACGTATTAACTAAATACACCGGTCTTTTGTCATATTCCGCGTTTCAAACAATATTGGTGTTCTCAACAATTAATTAGGATAAAACTTACACCGGAATCATCACATTCAATTTTGCGAATTTATACATTCGCTCTATATCCGCATCTCAAAATAAATTTCAACTACGCAATAGCTGTTTTAAACAAGGTTTGGTTGAAATCGGCACATTTTATCTATTGTTTATCTCTAGAGGACAATTAGCAATTCTCTTTATCATACTAAAGTTTATCCCCCTACTAGTATTGTCGCTACACATGAAAATTTCTCACAGCTTGAATGTTTCGCCGAAATAGCAATGTTTCTTTTGCTAATCATGAACGAGAAATGATTTCACCGTTTATGATCAAAACAATACCTATTTTTCACATTCCACGCGTTATACAACGGACAAAGAGTATGATTCTCAATGATACATTGAAAAGGATGGAATGTTACACGTTTCTACCAAAGACAATACCAAACTTCAGTGCGATGATTTTGAATTGTCTGGACTCAAGCCAGGAAAATTTCTCATTCTACATTAAACCACAGTAATTGCTAGAAATCTGTTTTCCCATTTTCATTTCATTATGTAGTAATAATGTGTCTCATTATATATATGCGACTATCATTCATCAGTTTTTTGCTATTGTTGTTTTGAAACCGACGATAAAACTTCAAGCCAAATTATGATTTTTGTCTCTTGCTATTTTTATATTGCAGCCTGGATTTTTAATGAATTCAAGCTGTAAGTGTTACAAGTTGAGAAATTGAGGTAACGCCAAGTCATAACAGTAAGCACTTCGACTTTATGCCTGAATGAGTACTAGGTACAACAATACCTAGCACACTTTATTTCATTCTTCCGTTAAAATAATGAATCTAGATTGGTTTACCTCGAAAATTAGCTTAACAAAAATGCTTTCAACATTTACAGCCGTAAATAGTATACAGCAGGGATAAAACTTCAGGATAAATGCCTAACAAAATGTTTTTTGCAATGTTCATTCAGAGCTTTTACGGAGGTAGAAAATTTCATTGTACAAGGCGATTCTTATTAGAAAATTCCCTGGGAGAATTCATGTTGATCCCGTAGGTCCATATAATGAACAATAACACAAATGCATCCTTATATTTTCGCTGACTAAACTGTTTTCTTTGCGATGTAGCGAAACAAGTTCATGCATCATGCCTACTTCCAATCTTGAAATGTCTTGTTGATAAAAAATAAATAAAAAAATAAATCAGAGGATTACGATAAAATGTCATGTTGTGTATGTCTTCAATTGCTTTTTTCTCAGAAAAGTAGATCATTGAAATTTTTTATTTTTAAACGATAAATATGTATCGAAGTAAGGGCCAAGACCCATGGACATTTAGGCATAAAAAATGAAAGCTGTTCTCGACATGCTCTAGGGTCTCACACTCGCAACGTCTAAATTTGCTAACAACAATTTGTTTGCTTTTCGTAGAGATTACTTTGGTAAAACTGTTGTTTCGGGTTTGTAAACTTTCCCTCATTAGGGCAAAAGTCAAAAGGACACAACTAAAAAATGCGAGGGGTTTGTTGAATAGTTAAATATTTGGATGCCAATATAATTTCACATTTTTATTTCGTAATCATAAACGTGAGAATATTGAATTTTTTGTAACATCACAATTTATTTTAGTATTTCCTAATTTTTTGGCTTTCATTCAAGTCGTTTTTTGTTATTCTCTTACATTTTTGTGGGTGAAATGGATTACTGATCAAGACATCAAGGAAACAGTTTGTCATTGTGCTTATGTAGACCAAGAGCCAGTCGCAGTAATTAATTCAGTGTAACACAGACAATACTTGACAGCCTCGGAGTCGCAAGCTATGTCAAGTATATTATTTACTTTGAAGCCTTTTTGTCTCTTATAAAAACAGTCTGCCTACTATTGTGGTGCTCCAAAATTACGTATTTAAATTTAGGTATTGTCAAAATGTGTTCTGTATCAAAAAGATTATGCAAGCTTTTTGGCTCGCAGCGTCATCAAAGCATGAAGTGAATCAAATGACCTGCCTATGAACTCTACCACTTTACATGGCGTAGTTCAGTCGGCAGCGGCACTCGACACCCCCACATACAAAAAATCTTCACATTCACATAGGTACTTGTTGTAATCTCTAGTTGACAGATTCCGACCAACTTCTCTTTGTTGATTTCAAATGGAAAGCAGTAGAGTTCTCTAGGTGGTAGCAAGAATGCACAACTATCTGCTTTGGCATCTACAAACTCTGTCAACCGTTTACACTTTTAATCAAATCTCTGTAGCATTATATTACAACTCGGCATACATAAACGCCTCAAAAATGTACCGAAAGCCAAGCACATGGCAGACACGTACTAAAAGAAGAATTTCGCTAAGACTCTTTAAAATAGCTTATGTGAAAAAATGGATCTACTCGAAAAAAAATTCTAGAACAGGAGTTTAATCCTGAATGAAAGAATGGCCAGGTTTTCCCTACTGCTATTTACTTTATTCTCAACAAACCATATACGCATTTTACTAGAATGGCGGCATATATGTACTTTATATGTTATTTGCTGCTACATTGTACCACACAGGTAAGCATCCCTTCCTAAAACTATCTTTTCATCTTTTAATGCTTAAGAATGTTTCAGCACCTACATAGACACACATAGGCAGGCGTCGTCAGCTTCAATTGTAACTGCATTAAATTAATTTTAAAGACATCAGTGAATATGTCACATTTGTTTAAAGTATACAGCAAATGAACAATATTTTATTCCTTTGAGCGTCTTACAGTGCTTTAATGGCCGTATTGCATCGTGTAGGGAAAGGAGCATAATATACGACGCACGCAATATGTGTGTGTTAATAGTTTTCACATCTTTTTCATGGTATATGGTCAGATCATATTCTGTTTATGGGTTGAACATAATTCAAGAGTGAAGTCTTTGTTGCTGTTTGTATATATCTTACTTTGAAAAAGTAGCGTCGAAATAAGGAGCACAATAGTTCATACCACAACGTGTAGTGTACATTTTAATAGGCATGTATAACGAATACAACTTGTCATATGTGTAATTTATGCTTTGTTGTGACAGAATTAAAGTAAGATAATAATAAAGGTTTGATGTTCATGCATGCACAACTAACACCGACATATTATAGAAGAAGATGACGGGAAAATGCGTACCTGAGATAAACTACAACTGCATTAGAGTTTCTTTATTCTACGTACATTTTGCTTTATGTTCTGTCTTAGGTTTAGACAATGAAATATTATATGAATTTAATAACCGTTTTTGGATATACAGGAAGCAAAACATGTTCAATGTGTATTGTGTATGGTATACGAGGTATAAAATACCTTTAAAATACATTCATATAAAAAAGTCAAAAACCCTAACCTAAACAATACGATACGCCCGGTAAATTAATTTCGAGTTACGCACACACATGCCACATTTCACGTAAATGGAACGCTGTACAGTCCATTCGGTTTTTTGAAGATCAGAAAAATGGTTAGAATGACATATTTTGGGAGTGTAATTAGGGTAGGCTTTGAATGCTCTTTCGTTGATGCAACGGGAAAGACAATATGAGATTGGGCTAATTATATATATATATTTTGCGCTACTATTCTAGGTTCAAGATGAGTACATGATCATTTTGACGCTCAATGATGGGAAACTTGCGGAGCCGGTTCAACAATCAATGTTGGTGCTTGTGGAGGATCAAAATGACAGTATGAAAAAGCGGAATTTTACAATTTTATATTCTTTTGAACAATATGGAATCCTTTTTCTAGAAAATTGTTGTAAACCGTTTTAATGACACCTTCGTTTGCGCAACGTTTCTTACAGATAGCCCTGTGTTCCAGCCATACCAGTCAACGATTAAAGTGCCAGAAAACAGTCAAGTTCCTCAAGTACTGACAAAAGTAACTGCAATGGATGCTGATGAAGGCCCATACGGACAAGTAAGAACACCTTTATTACCAGACGATGAATTCATTAAAATAGAGTGGCATGAAAGCAAAAGAGAGTGAATTAAAACTTGGCACCGACTAAAACAATGCGCTAATTGCCCAGAAATGCTCATGTAATGGAACGTATCGTTGTACAAAATAGACTCTCAGCACTCTTTGCCGAAAAGTTTTTTGTTAATTGCTTGCATAACGTCAAAATGCTTTTTTATCACTTTTAAAATAGGTTATTTACAAGTTACAAGTGGAGGAAGGTGATGAAGATCTATTCAGTCTCACTACAATTAATGGTCAAGCTGTACTAAAGCTTGTCAAACCCCTCGACTATGAAAAGAAATTTCTGCACCAGGTCCGCATCATAGCGTCGGATAGAGCTGAAACGGCTGCTCAGGTAAAATCACGAGCGAATTACTCGACACAAGAACATTAATTTGACTTTCATTATAATCAACAGTTTTATACATGAAGATGTAAAACTCATTAGATGCGTCTTTTAACGATCTCACCAACAAAATTTTGTACGTCCCTTTGGGTTATGCTCGTATAAACAATTACATTTTCAAACGCCTTTCAGTTCGTACAAGTTAAGAATGGATATTATTTGCAAAAGTGTGCGGACTGCATGTTACTTTGCCCGCTGGCTGTTTACTTCATAATATCGCATTGAAGATGTATGAAAGACATACTTTTTGGCTACTAGTTTTAT
>JAHZNE010005239.1:0-24537 GCA_027744055.1 Callyntrura sp. NNG-2020
GACGGTGTCGACAGCAAGAAAAAATAACAACGAAAATAGAGCATCGCAAATTAGCGAAATATGTTCGTGTTTGTGATGAAGCAGTTTATTGGTTTCAATATTCCAAGGACATGCATAGAATGGGTGACAAAACCAATAAAAGCTTACTTGTGTTGATTTAAAGAAGTTCTACTCCAACCCCATTTTGTAGAGCTGTCTTGATGAAAAATAAACTATGGAGTATGAAAACAGGAGAAAATAACGGCTCCTGTTAGAAATGACAAATTTTCTCAACCATCAATCTGATATCTCGTTTGTCGCCTCCCAGCCTTTTCAAATTAACAGTTTTAACGAACATAATTTTCTATTTTAACTTTCCACACTTTGTATACACTTGTTGCTCTCTTGTGTCTCGTTAGATAACGTATTGATGCATTGTAGCACTAATAGCGGTAAGATTTTATTATAGTAAAAAATTGCCTTTTCCAGTGATTTTCAACATCGCCAGCATTTTTTCTCTCCTGGAACTATTAATATGACCGCCATTTTGCATGAATTATATAAACGTACATTGTAGGTAGTTAGCTAAGCCTTAAATTTCCCCACTTTTATGATCGCAAGCAAAGACATGCACGCAAAATTTTCGTCAAACTTTTTTTTTACTAATGAACCATGCCTTTTTACTGGGGTTCTTAATGAACCTGTCTGTTATGTAAAGTCTATGTGTCACATGACAAGAAAAAATCTCAAGTGTGCTGGGTGCTGCTGCGCTAAAGTAATTTACTCCCTCGACTGCTGTACTTTGGTTTAGTCACTATCCTGCTGTTTTACTTCATCTAGAACAAATCTGTGACGAACAAGGTTTTCTCCTTGCTCTCTCTCTCCCCATTCCCTTTCTTCTGAGATTTTAAAAAATAACTTGCGTTTTTATGACAGTGACATTAGTTGCCTGCATACATGAGCAGAGGCAGAAAAAATCAAAAGAATTTTCAAACAACTTCCAGCTAGAAAAAAAACTCCTCTGCCACTGGCAAAGAAGGAAAATCGTAGTAAAATTCCGTACTCCACATTCCTCCCATTTTTGGACGTGGAGCGAAGGAAAGTTATGCATGCACGCTCTGGTTTTTAATTTGTCCGTGAAGAAAACAGAACAAGATGTGTCGCGTAACGCTTTTTTGCTGCTACCTCTCTGGCTTCTTCGTCAACGTCAAACTTCGTCTACAACACTGAAAGCTCAAATAACTACGGTGCTGCTACAGCGTGCCACGACGGTAAGAAGACGAACGTGATTATTCAGATGTTGGTACTCGGTACACAGTTATTTACCGTGCTGTTTTCGTCCTCCTCTGCACCACTTTGATGATGAACACGGAAAATATGTCACTCATATCAAATCTCCTTTTAGAAGCCAGCAATAGTGCTCCGTTTCTGTCTGTCACCCTTTCTTTTTTACACACAACTTTTGTGTATCTTCTTTTGTTTCTTTTTCTCTCCTCTGCATTTACAACAAAACCTAGTAAAACTGATGAGGAAAATGAGGAAAAACGAAATGAATGTTTCAATGGGATAATGGCAACCGGGGCTGCGGAGACCAAGATGGTCTTTTCATACGGGCCCTCCATATTTAGAGCACACAGCGCATTGTGTGACGAGGAATAAACCAGGCATCTTTAGAAAATGAAACACCGTCGTTGTTGTCGTCAAAAAAGAATTAGAACACGGAAAGAAGCAAAAAGTAAGAAAATCCTTTCTGGATTAACAATCTTGCTTGGCTTTCATCATCACCACGACCATACACCCATATGTTGTAACACCTTCTTCCTAGCTAAACCCCTTTGAGATTGTCGTCTATCGTCACAAGGAATTATACAAGGAAATACAACAGCTGAGAAATTAAACCTTCATCCATCATCATCTCTCTACAACCAGAGGAACCATCCCCTTGTAAATGCTGCTGCTGATCATCCATCGTGGAATTAACAAAACCTCATGAAAAGAACCTGGAGGAGATTGGAAGGCATTGGCAAGCGCAACTTTGCAAAGCAGCAACAGAGTGCTCCCGTTTTGGACGGTAGGAGTAATTCAGCGAGTGCGAGAGAGAAAGAGTCCCTACATTGTCCGCATCTCCCTTTCATTTCCTTTTAGTCAGTCAGTGCTGTAATGTGGTTGGTCTTTGATGACGACCAGGATAATAATTACGTAAACAGGCAATAAGGTAGGACGAGCTCCGAGCCACACTTAATGTAATGCATGTATTGTATTCATTCTTTTTATCCATTTGGTAAGCTTGTGGTTTTATTCTCTCTCTCTCCCTTTTCTGTGGCTCATCCATTTACCAAAAAATTAATACAAAAGGCTTTTTCCTCTTGTGGAAAAAAGAGAGTGATGGTTACGTTGGCGACGTCCCTGGTAATAGTGGTTGGTTATGGTGATGAGGATCTGATGATGAAAGGAAGTATATTCATGGAAAGCTGTTTTAAATGCATCTTCTCCTTGTTCCTTTCATTTGCAAGAATAAAGCTGACAGAAACGAAGCGATGCTACACTACTTGTTTCATTTCTCGGGGTTCGTGGCGACTAAGACGGAGAGTTGAAGAAAGCAGAGAGGAGTTTTGTGGTTCTATTAATTTTTAGCATGAACAAGTTGTATATGATATATTGTGTGGTGTAGTGGCGCATTGTAGTTACTTTTTTGGTTGTAGTAAGGCTGCTGATGTGTTGTGCTGATGATGAGAATGAGGATGATAAAAAGGGACCCAGAAAAAGTATGTCAGACGAGACGCTTTCTAATTTTCTCCTTTTTGCCAAACAAACCGTCAAGACATTAAAAGCTAAACAATTAGCATTGGGAGCAAGGGTATAGACTGATGGGATACGTGTTTGGAATAAATAAAATAGACGGGAAAGAGGTAGCAAGGAGTAAGTTGGTTGTTGGCAGAAGGCAAGTTTTTTATTGGAAGTTTTAGCAGAGAAAACTTGCTCCTACCATCAGCATCAGGAACCGTTGTTGGGAAGAAAGAATGGAGAAAAATAAAAAACAAATGTGGTGTTGGTTGTGTTGTATCGAGAATGAAAGAAAGACGAGAAAAGTGAAATAAGATGACGAACGAAAGGAAGAAGAAAGGAGATGGAAAGTATGAGAGTAAAGTCTTATAATCCCCCGAGGTTTTTATTCATTTTTGGTAGACGCCGTGGTGGTTCTTAGTTCTTGGTGGTGGTGGTGGTGGTGGTGGCTGTGATGATGATGAGAAAGGCTGTGTGAATGTTGTGCCAATGGTGGTGGTGGTGGGGATTGATGAAGATGGGATGTGTGTTGTCGCTCATAAAATGAGTAAATGTCATCAATGTTAAATGAAAACATGATGGTGACTGGTGATGTGATGAATCTCCAGAAAAAAATATAGTGTACCCTATAAGACACACCCTCTGCTACACTACACACGTGTCAACCTAATCTTCCATAAATACTGCTGCCTGCCACACCATGGACGATGACAGATTTCGGAAGAAAGAAAAAACTAATGCACAAAAAAGAGTTCAGGTAACGTGCTGAATGAGGAAAACACGAAAGATTTTCACAACTGTTCCCTTCGTTCACAATATGTCTGCGGTGGAAAGTAGGTCGATAGTATTTCTGATTGTTGTTCTCAAATTAGGTATTCTTTCTTCGACTTTTTTCTTGTTTTACTTCTAAGAGGACTGTATATGTACATTCTGCTCAAACACGTTTTTAGCAAGTAGTGATCACTGTGTGTTGATAAATTTTGAAACTGAAAGAAAGTGCGTGTGCATTCCAGACGGGATGTAATACGGGTATGTTTGGTGGTAACCGCGCACAATCCAAAGAATTATAGAAAATCCCCACCATCAAAAGTCAAAACACACGCTCACACACATAAACAAGTTCTGATGGCAATAAAATGAGTAAAAGTCAAAAAAAAAGAAAAGAGGAAAACAAAAAAGGAAAAGTTTTAGTTCGACAATCAAACAATAAAACAAGTCAGCAAATTTGTACAGTTACAGAACATAAGTCTTTATTACTTTTGTAGTACCTTGTTACTTACACTACCCGAATTATAGTTGAGAAAACGATGAGTATAGGACTACACATACATAGGTATGTATATAATACCCGCCGCCATGTCACATCGATACCCTTCAATATTATTTAATTACGTATGCTCCCTATGACTTTTACCTTTCGGAGAAAATATGCTACCACTCCTCTGAGAAAAAAGGAGGATTGCTTCCGTCATCGTTTTGGTTCAGACAACCAACACATACACACACAACAGAATGGAGGGATCTATTTAGGTTTTTACGAATTAAATTGGCATGGACGACCATAGAATATAAAATGAAATGTGTATCGAATCGACTCCCTTGAATACTTCAGGGTAACTTATTATGCGATGCTGAAACGAAATTACTTGTTTTCTCTGATTTATTGTTGAAATTGGCGTGTGTTCGGGAAAATATGGTGTATCCGAACAACGCTCGAATCTTGCAAAGTAAGAAAAAAAGCGTTTATTTCTTTTTTGGAAATGGTCACATCATGAACAGAAACCAGGTATGTATAAAAGATGTGGAATCCATCTTCATCATCGTCTTCCCATTACTCAACCCCAGAATACTGGCTAATATATACGGAATAAGACAGGGCTGATTGTGAACAAAAAACATCGGTTTGTTTTTCCGGCGTTTATGGCATTTGTAGAGTCCGGCAGCGTGCTACCTATAATAAATTGGGTTATTTCCGTTGTCGTAAACAAAAGTGAAAGGGCTTATTTATAACACGAAAAGTATAAAACACTCCCATCCTTCAATCTGATTTTTTTCTTCGTTTCCTTTCTAAAAAATATAAAAGCTAATAGAGGACAAGCTCTCTCCGTACTTGTGCCTACCTACATTGTTGTTTCATAGACAAAGTGGTGGTAAATTGGTGAGATGCTAGGCCCTTGGGAAAGGAAGCTCACGCGCACAAATGGAATCCAGATCTTGTTTTTTTGCTTGTCTTCTTGGTCAAGACTAAGACGAAAATAAGCTAAACAAAGGAAACTACATAAAAGTGTTCCCGTGTTTTAGACACGACTACATTGCGACTGGTGTCGTTACCATTACTATCGTACCTACGTACTCATTCCAAATAAATAATCGAACAGAGAAATGGAGGAGGAAGAAAGTGAGGGTGTATGAAAGCCATGCGGCCACCCGGGAAGCCAAGACAGGTAATTATTATTGTTGTTATTATTATTATTTAAAACAACAATAGCTCGATACTGAACTGCATACATGAGGCGCAAATAAATGAAATTATTGGTTTCACTTGACGAGCTTTCTCTCTGTTTCACCTTTTCGGGTCAGTCAAAAACCGAAATGTCTATTATTTGAGACAAAATAAGCTCCCATGGTTGTGTCTTGTTTGTTTTCCCCATTTTCCTGGATTTCGCAGGTGGTGGACGGAAGAAATTAACTCCCAACCACACAAGGAGCTTCATTTCACGGCCTATGTGCGCGCGCGATTTGTCTTGAAGTAAGCTTTACTTGCTTTTTGACGACTTATTCCCGTTTTCGCATCCTAACCCCTTTCATGTTACTTATTTATGTATTTGTCTACCCGAACCACAGGTTATATACAAATATCTATTTACTGCAACGTTCAATCGGTTAAGTAGTACAGAAAGCCAGCGTAAGAAGAGAAAGAAAAATAAACTTTTTCTTGTGCAGGTGATGGTAGGCTATTGTGAGTGAACGTGTGTGTGTGTCTGTGGCATTTGGATAGTTGAAAAGCACTCCCATTTCGATTTCTCCGGAAAAGTACATTTATTTTTAAAGCTTTCCAACAAACACACAATATCAACAGCCGACTCGGCTTTACTACTACCACTACGCTACTGTTTCCACCACTTCCATTTTTCCTTCTTACTTTAGGCTCTACAATAAGTTAACTGGAGAACAAACAAGTTTCCTCTTTTACCCGCATATTGCGTCCACAAATACATATAGAATATATGACAGCTCACATACATACGTATCCTGTTTGCTCGTTTTGAACGTATTTTACCAAACTTTTGTCTGTTAGTTTGCTTCGCAGCCATTGCCAAAGTGAAAAACCTTTAAATCCTTTTTCGATTTTTTCGTCCTTCAAGAGAGAACAACACAGACGAACGTACACGTTAAAACTGAACAGAACAAAAATGGGTAAAACAAATACGCAGAGAAAGAGAGAGAGAGATATAGAGAGAGAAAGGAGCTTTTTCTTTGGGCTCCACCGTTCAAACTCAAAGTGGGGGTTATCTAATAATAGGGGCTTCTTTGTGGTCTTTTGTACTCTCGAAGCTGATGACCTTACTGTTTTCCTATAAAACAACACTGACGAAAGCCGTAGGTAGGGTAATGAGTATAGACCGTGTAATTGCGAGCGATTTTTAAACAAAAGAAAAAGACCACTAAAACGGTTCTGTAGGTAGACGCTTTCTGGCCGACTCCTGTCGTGTCATCATTATCATTGTGGTGGTCTGCTGCTGGTCTACACTTTTCTCACAGAGAGAAAGGGCTTATTGAACAACAGCAAAGGCAGCAAACCTCTTTTCTACTTTACTTTCCTCTGTTATTTTTTTCTCATTACGTTTTTTTCGCGGGCAATAACAATAGAGGCTTTTAGCCGACGAGAATAAAGCGGGTGAGGGACGAATGCGGACGTGGGTAGGTATACTTACTTCTCGGCGGAGTTGAAACACAACCCTATAATTTTCTATATTGCACCGTACATTTAACCAACATTTTGTGTTTATTCAATCCTGTCATCAGTCGTGCGGTGGGGAAAGGGAAACTTGGGCTCATAGTCATTACTCCCATCATCATTATCATCATTGTTAATTTTTTGTAGAAAGGAGAACATTTCAGATATAATTTTTTCCTGTTTCTCCACCTCTAAGTGGAAGGACACACTCAAAGAAGAGAAAACCTTTCAAAATTCACTCCATATTTGTTTTCTTTTTTTTTATCATTTTAACTTTCCCCTTTCCAAATCTTTGTTTTGACTCTATAAACTATTACAACGAGCAGCCGCCACGAGCAAGGGTCATCGCCACCAGCTCCGCGGAAAACCAAATCTACTCAAATAACCACTGTTGCTTCTTTCCACTGCTTACAGGTTACAAGCCCATTTTTTCTCCCTTTTTTCTATTGTCATTTTTAAAAGGACACTTCACAGAAAAATCCAAAACAAATGGAAAATGCTGAGACTTGACAAAAATGCGAAGTGTGTGCCACCCACATTAGTAGGTAGTTGGCAGGAAAAAAGAAACAGCAAAGCAAATACAGTAGTACAAGAGGAGAATTTTGCTGGAGAGCATAAAATGGTCTTAGTCACCGCAAAACGAAAGATATCATATTTTCGATGGGGGAAAGAATAGATAGGTTAAACAACGTATTAGAGTAACACGGTCCATTGTTATATAAAGACAGGGTTTTCACAGCTTTTTACGAAGCCTCGGTCATATCCGTAAAAATATAAAGCGTTACATTGAATGTCGTAGCTGCCGATTTATTTTCCCCCTAAACTTCCCTTCCCGTATCTCCCACGAGCTGTCTCGCATTATTCCTTTCAATTGGCATGACAAGTCACGAGTACTCTTCTACTAAGGTCATTTGGAAGACATCACTTTTTATTAGTGGCCAGTTTCCTCAATCCAACGGCTCAGTAAGCAGCGGCTGAAACACTAGCATGGAGCTTCTTTGATCCATCAATCTAAAAACGATTTTCATTTCTCATTAAATTCTAAATTGCCATTTTTTCTCCAACATTCACATTACATTTCATTACAAATGGCTAAAAGCACACCGCCACTGGAGGGGAGAGAAAGGTTACGTCTGGTACACAAGACAGGAAGAGGCGAATAACCGAATATATTTAGTTTTTTTCGTTCCTGTGTCTTTTCTCCGTTTTTTACATTTTATGACATGATGACACATACGCTGTTCGTTGCAGGAAAATACGGTAACGAAAACTGTAAGTGGAACGAATACACGAACAAAAAGGTTATTATACTTTTAGGTAGTCTGACAAAAAGCCATAATAATGTTCACACTGGAGCGGGAGGAGGACGATGATGACGGGCTTGGCTGATGGCTCATTGTCATCATCGTCAAGCCAGAGAGATAGCAATAGAACAACAACAACGATGACAAAAAATATTGTCTTTTTCCCTATTTTTCTTTCCTCCTCCTGGTACAACATGCTTGTTCTTGTAGTAGGCATAACGTAATAAGGAGTAGGGTACACGCAAAGGAGTACTACAATGAACAATGATGACGATGGTCTGAGATGGTACATTACGGTTTCCATAAATAAACTGACGTTCTATTGTGTTAGTCCATTAAATTTTTACCCTCTCGTCACTACTCAGCTCCCTCTAAAACTCGCACGTCTTTCCATTTCTCATCTTCCCGTCTTCAATTTTTTCTCCGTTCCTTATCTGTACCCTGCTTTACACTCTCTACTTTACTGATTGTGATTATCGTGCAAGCTGATTTTGACGGAAGAAATAGTACATGACACACACACACACACGTATCACCTCTACCGTTGCCATTGCACTGTTGTCATCATAATATAATATTCTTTCCTTCTCCTGTCATAAATACTTTGTCCTCGCTTCTCTCCCGTAACCAGTATAACAGTAGTAGTCTATAGGTAGTCGTGTCTTCTAGCGTTTTGAAAGATTGTGTAATAGATAGAACTGGAGCAAGAGTATGCTTAGTCACTTGCAGAGAGGCGAACAAGAAAATAAGCCGAAAGAAAAGAAAAAATATATACGACGCTTTCTTCTTTTTCTTTAACAGATTTTGATCTGACGGCTGCATTCTGGTAGACAGACGACTTACACACATTATTATACGCACGCAAGCTACAAGAATGAGGATGATCCCGAGGATGATGATGAGAAGGGCGACAACGGTTGCTTGTGCACTTGTTTTTTCCCTTTCCGCTGCGTTTCTTGCATTTGATCTTGTAAGGGTGATAAAAAAGCAAGTTTATTTAACGGAAAGATAAGTAGTGGTGATGGTAGCAGAGGAAGTAATAGGAACGCATATGCTTTATAAATGAAATGGCTTAACTAAGAAATATGTGTGTACAAGTAGTACCTAAGTAGATTTGTGACTGACGAAATAAAATGCAAGGAGAAGTGAGACGAGAGAGGGAGAAAAGTGCATTCCTTTCCTTCCTTTCCCTTGTCTTGCGGAGTTTTTATGTCCCGCTCTCTTTTCTCGGGGCTGAGTGGAATGAATGACTTTGGTTGAATGAATGAATGAATGAACTATATTTATCCGGTTTTTAGAACTCCAATCTTAACGAAGAAAAAGTAGACAGACATGTGCTAGTAAGTAGTAATAGTGGGAGTCAGTTAAGGAGTGAAGTAAAGTAAATTTAAGAGTAAAAAGTAACTCCCCGCTTGTCTCTTTCTCTCTCTCTTGAAAATCTTCACCAGGCCAAGCCAAAGAACATTAACAGCCGCCAGCCAGCAACATTACAAGTAAGTCAAGACAGACACACAAGGTCTAAAATTGTCCTTAAGACGTGGAAAAGGAAAACGGAGAGAGGGAGAGAGAGAGACGACGACGAAAATGAACTTTGTCTGTGTGATTTTTATGTGCCTCCCTCTCCAGTCGCTTTTGCCTTTAGGAGAGTTTTTTTATGAAGAAAAAAAGGGAAGTTGGTTTGAGAGTTGATGCAGAAAGTAGATAAAACAGGCAGGAGTGGAAAAAAGTGTCATCCCAAATTATCTGGTGGTGGCGATATGGTCGCTTAGTAGATGAGGAGTAAAAGTGTAACATTTTCTTACACTTCTCTCTCTCTCTCTTGTGTGCGTTTGTGTTGGAAAAAAAGGAAACGACACTGATTCTGGCGAAGATTGGCCAAAATAATAATATATGAGAACCTGCATGCACAATATGTATATGTCTGCGCTGGGCCTGAAACCACTCGGAAGTTTGAAGGGCACGAACTATATTTGATACTTGATCTGGTGCATTTTCCTCAGATTTGTTAAAATAACTACTGATATATATCTTCACTTTATACACCGCCAACCATTTATCCAACACGTGACATTCACGCATATTCCTGTGATTTTCGTCCACGACAAAGAATAAGCACCGAATATCTTATCCGTGTCTGGGTTTCGTCGTGTCTGCATTTTGTTTCAATTTAATTCCTTGTTGACGTGTCATTTTAAGGCTTTCCCAGATGATATGGCAAGGAGAATGATGACGATGATGTCATAAATGATCATGATTATGATGATGCTTCCAAAAAGCAAGATGACAAGAGTTGTCGAAAAAAGACGAGAAAGAGCAAGACAGTGGTAGAAAAAAAAGCTAGTACCATTTTGATGTGAACCCGGTGACAATATAATTTGTAGACAGCAAGAAAATAAGAATGTTTCTCCATTTTGTTTCGTTTTGATGCTCATGATCACGACGACGAGATGATGAGAACGATATGGTTACTGTCAAGGAACAAATAACAAGCCCATCACGCACATTCATTTTCTTCCTTAGACTGCACACATATTTTCCCTGTTTATTTTTTTCAAGGATAAGAAAAACCCGAAAAGTTGTTTCCCTGACGATGTGAATGTGTTTGTGTAAATGGGAAAGGAAGGATTCATAATAAAAACGACATTCCAACGAAATCCCCCTTTTTATATTTTTAGCACAACATCATCATATCATTTCCCTCGTATCATTTTATGTGGGCTCATGTACTCTATACGGACGAGAGAAAGAGAATGGATGCACCAAAGCCAACAACGCGATTTGCTCGGCTACTAGTATTTTGTTAGAAGGACGGAGCCACGAGTGAAATAGCGTGTTTGTTGAGGTATATGAGCACATTGTCATTGTTATATGTTATTAGCCACTGCTACTATTGCTGTTGTTGTGGATAAAGTTAGTCAATTTACTTGTTTAAATGGCCATTAGCAAGTTAGAAAGCCGGCTTTATACAAAATATAATATACACAATATACTCTGCCTGTTGTAGTTCCTCAACCACGAAATATTTTCAACTCTTTTCATTTCTCCAGTCAGATACCAAAAAGTCGGAAGAATGAGGAGGAACAGAGAGAGAAACCCATTTTGCTTACTGCTCAAGAGCCCTTCCTTTTTTATTATTGTATTTTCTATCTCTCTCTCTCTCTACAGTAAACTTTTTACTAGTGATTTTACGTTTCTGTTTACAATATAAGCCCTTGTTATACCTTTTTATAGGGCATTTTTCATTCAGCATGAAAAACTCGGTGGAATCACCATTTTTCTCGGCTCTGCTCTTCTGCCCTGACTGACACAACAAGGCACACTATAATAATGTGTTACGACGTAGTGGCGGATAAGTGACGGAAAAGAATTCATTTTTAAATGCAAAAAGCGAAATAGGATACCTAGCCGTGTACTCTGACTAAATCCACATGAACACACATTCAAAAAAGGAATGAAAAGTTTTGTGTCTTTTTTATACGGTATTTACCGCACAACGACTGCTGCAACAACTACTTTCAGGCGCTTACTCACTCACCCCATTTTTTCCCATTCTTAAATATAAAACTTGGAGGAATGTCTGTGTGTGCCCATGAGGAAACATGAGTAAGGGAAGGAGGAATATGGAGAAAATCCTTTTTATTTTAAGTACTTATGCTAGGGAGACCTCTCTCTTTCTCTCTCTCTCTAGCTGTAATAAAGGTTTCACAAATATACACTATCATACATTGGGAGATGGATTGAGAGGAAAAATATAAGTCTAGGCTAAAGTTTTACTATTTTTGTCGTCTACATAAGGTTTCACGTTTGGTACGGATGTTTGCGTATTTATGTGTTATTATAGACATCATCGTCATCATTATTACACGGCGTGTGCCCCCACACAAATACACAATGGTAGTAATGTAGTGCAACATGAGAGTGTGTAGCAAAATTTATAGAAAACGAAGGGGAGTACAAGAGCGTGCATAATGTGCAAGGATTTTCGTTACTACTTAAGATTTTACTTAAGTTTCGTAGAAGAAGGGCGTACAGGAGTTGAGATTGCTATTGTTGGGTAATACACGGTTACCATGAATTTTGTACTTTTTCTTGTGACAAGGAAGTCGGAGAGGGAAAATGAGTGCAGCTGCTAACGAGCAAACTGTATTTTCAAATTATGTCAATGATGACTGAGAATAGGTTTTGTGGGAGCAGGGAAAACGTAAGTGTGATGTAGCTGTAGGATTCTACAATGCGTAATATGTTGGCGTAAACGCTTCTTGAAAAGCGAAGTCATCAAAGGTGCTCCCCTGCTGCATTTCATAACTCTTTGTCAACGAAAAGAAGGAAGGAAACGAAACTGGACTGATTTTCTGAGAGTTATGAAACCAGAATAACCAAGAATGAATTGTAGGGGGAAAATGTATTTGAAATTGGAAGAATCAAAGATTTCAATGGATTTTTAATTTAAAACTTTTCCATTCAGAGCAATTTAAACAATTTCGAAAATCATCATTCGTCAATGGTTTACAAGAATGGGTGGGAAACAAGGCGTAATATCAATTTCAATGGTTAACTTTATACACTTTGTGCGCGTGTCCTTTTCGTTTATAGACCGGTCCAAAACGAAAAAAAAGTTCCCAATGAAAAAGATTCCAAGCACCAAAAACGAACAAAGGTATTCAAGCTGATGAAATTGTTTGAGTAGAGACGCACGACGCACCGTCGTCACACGTTTCACAACGACCGATTGTAACAAAATTGAACACGAAATCCACCGTTGGGCGACATGGTGGCCCATCCCCACATTTTTACTTCAAAAGAGAAAATTTCACTACACAACCCGGCACAGACAATAGAAACAGAGATGATGGAAACAACCAGCGGTAATATTCCAATTTCCAATAGATTACGTGTCGCATACAAGTCGCATCATCATCACCGCCACTACCACACATGTACTTTCTCTACCCCAAACATTGTGGGAACGATACAGCAGCGGAGAAAATTCCTGTAATCTCAATTTCCTCCTTCTCCACCTCTTTTTTCTTTTCAAATCAACCAACATTTGCCACAAAAGCTACACACGAAACGGGAAAAGGAAGAAAAAGAAAAATGCATCCGTATATATCCACCTCATCATAGTCTCATGCATGGCGAAATGCCATTGTCGTGTTCTCGCCTCTCTTGTTCCTTTTTGTAGTATTACACGAAAAACGAGCAAAGTTTTCTTTATTATCCTTCCTCTTCATTCCTCATCTATCGCCATCAAAGTAGTATATTGCTGTGTGTCTGGAACCTCCATGTGGGTCGTGTTTGCTGACTTGTTGGTTACAACTCGTCTGCCACAGCTTTCTCGACGACGACTCCTTTCCACCGAAAAAAAAATCATTTTTATCCTCACCCCTCTCCAGTTTTTAGTTGGATTACTCAGATAAAGGAGTTCATGGAAAAATATATGAAGAGATTCCACCCGGCTATTCTACCGTTTTACTTTGACAAGAAAGAAGAAAAAACGTATGACAATTTTCTTCACAAATCATCATACTCAACCTCATCACCATCATGGTGATCTTCAAAACTCCCTTTTTTACAATTGGCAAGAGAAAGGAAGAAAAGTAAAAAGGGGAAGTGGATGATCATCCGTCATAATAGTTGGTCTACACGTATTATGTATTTGAGCTCTCGCAAAATGAGATCCGGCATACGGGAACGGAGAAAAAAGAGAAAGAAAAAGAGAAAAGACCTTTCATTTCAAATTATCCTCCTTTTATTCCTCACATTCTCAAGTGCTTGGCTTCATGATGCGGTGTGTGTGTGTGTATGTGCGGTGATGGGAAGCAGGCTGTTGGCTTGTTTGCTTTCTTTTCATCGTGATCATCATCATTATATCGTCTTCTTCAGGATTCAATTCTTCCTTCCTTTTTTCTCTCTTTGCTTTTTTGACTGACGGACTGACACGACAAGGAAAAGAAGCCTCTTCAGTTTTTTAAGTTTTCAAAAGTGTAAGCATTAAAAACTCGGTAAGAAAGAACAGGAGAAGAAAAGAATAAAAGCCTAAAAGAAAGAACCTTGCTCCCTTTCTCTCATTCATTCTGTCTCCTTTCTCTTCCCGTTTCAGTTTTTATTGGGTTGCACTTCACTGCACCTATTACTTTCTCGTTTCTTCACAAAATACCTTCCTAGCATGCCCCGTTGACTGGGGAAGTGCAATCGTATAATAGTCTCTCGGAGAAAAAAAAACGAGGAAAGTTTTCCGCGACGATTCTTCCATTATCCGCTATTATTTCCCTTTCTTTTTTCTGTAGAAATACTAAACCTTACACTCTGCTTTGTCATCGGATAATAGAAATAATAATAGGGAGAGTTTGTACTGGTGGCGTGTCTCACTGCACTCTATAATTTAACAAGTAATTTTGCCATTAAATACTGTACTTTCCCTTTCCTCATAAAAATCCCTCTTTGATATTTTTGCGCGCATTCCTTACACTTGTTTTCCTCCTTTAGTGGTGTGAATATCGATTTTAATGAGGGTTCAAGGGTGTCATTTACGTTTCTCTCCGGTTATACACTTACATCTCTTGTAAAATGCGTGATGGCATGTTACCTAGCTACTTCGCTGTTTGCCTTACTGGCGAATTGTTTTTGCCATATTTTTGGCAAACTGACATTATTTGTTCGGCTGTCTTGTTTATTTTGTTGTCCTGTAAATTATTCCGGATTGGTCCATATACATATGTCGAGATACCCGGCTATTATCCCTCGGAAAATGCGGTTTCGTCTGCCCGTTGAAAAAGCACACTTCCTTGACATAATGAAACGTAACAAATGGAGTTGGCTCTCCAACTTATCAATTATGTCATGTTAAATCATCATACTCTGGGTAATAACATTTTTATGGGCGCAGTGCATACTTCCCAAAAGATGACGAAATATATAAATCACTTTAACCATCATCACGACGAGAAGAAAATCTCGTCATTTTTTATGTTCCTCTTTCGTGACTCCATGTTTCTGTATGTGTAGGTGGTCTATAAAACGTTACAGCTGCTAGCTGTATGTTTTAAGATGTTTGCTTATAGGATTTTGGGAAAGGATGCGACATCACAAGAGACAAGTTCAAATATGGCCGGTTCTGCTTGTCTTGTTGCTGTAAGTACGTGTCTTTCCTTTTCTAAGAAGGCACAAGATGACGGTAGTATTTATAGCAGAGGAAAAAAAACTATTAAAAATGTTAGTGTACCAGACGACAGGATCGAGGACAAATGACAAGAAAGCAAGTCATTCTTCAAACAACCAACCAGTAAAAGATACCAATAAGGCACGTTGGCAAATAGGCACATGATATTTCGCAAAAAAAGAAAACGTTATTTTTTCGACGGTTGTATGTTGTGAGATACGTTGCTCTTGAGAAATTCCCATGAGTTACGATGCGTTTTACCGTTATTACGTACGTTTTGTACGGTATAGTTTACGAGGGTATGATACACACTTGCGTTTTTGTGTTTCCTTGCCAATTCACATGTGGGGTGGAAGTTGTTGCAATTTTTTTAAAGCAAGTGTAGTGTACGCAAGGAGGAAAAGGGCAAGAGGCCGGGTAATAATAATAATAATACTAATAATAACAATAATAATGTGTTAACCAACCGTAGTTGAAAATGAATGAAAAGCATGCATTAAGAACATTTCTTTCGGGAGTAGGCGAGAAAGAAAGGAAAAGATGGAAAGTGTTGTGCGAAGCACACAACTATTATAAGTAGTATTAAGTTACTGCTCTTTGCATTAGATTACGGTTATGGTACACCAAGAAACATTTTTTTCTCGAGGGTTTTTTGGCACAGTTGCCAACTTTACCAAGTCGTAGACAGATGAGTTGAAGAAAAAAACTTCAACTGAGTCGAAACGGAACTCAAAACTCACTAGAGCTGTCGCACACTATGTACTTGAAACAAACTAAAAGTAAGGTTTATTAGAAAATAATGGCGAGCAGTAGCAGCAGTTGTTATAGTGTTCGGTATTAGCAGAAAAGGACCAGAAAATATTTTGAAGTATTTTATTTGTATCGCCGCCACTGCGGTAAGGTTCACCTTTTGTTTCTGCTTTTACCTACAACAGGGAGCGCAAGTTGCTTATAATTTTATATAAAAATATTTTTTTAAGCATCGACGAGTAGTCTAGGCTAGAGCCAGAGAAAAAAGAAGAGACAAAGTTCTATCGGAGGTAAAAGATATTACGACGACCTTGTTGTACACTAAAAACTTTCTCAAACTTCACGACGAACACAACAGAAAGAAACTTCTTGCTCCGAGTTTTGTGAATTTTTACAGCTGTTGTGAATTATTGCGTGTTAGAAGGTGTCAACTTTGATTTTATTTTTTCGTAAAATACCCACACAAAAGTGTGTTGCCAAAATGGTCAAATCATGGCAATTAAAAAAAATATTTACACAACCAAGCTTTTTCATGTAAACTTGCAGCACACCAATTGGTGGTAGCAGTTTACTAATGTTTCATTCTGACGTTAACATATTCCCTAAAATATCACCGTCAAACTATAACAACGAAAATCCTCTCAATTTTACGGTAGTCTCCAAATAAACTTGACATCATTCTCTCCTTTTCCCGTTCCCAAGGACAACAGCCTCCCTCTAAAGATGTAAATCTTACAGCAATAATAATAATGTCTGAAATTACCCAAAATTGTATTGGTATTTATAGTACGTATTATTATTATTGCAGTAAAGCTTTGATTTCCCCCTCTTTTCCGTCGTTTTCCAAAACGACCAATATTGCAACCATAAAGTATTTCCCCTTCAGTTATTCCAAAAAGTAAATGTGCATTCGTATAACAATATACATTCAAAGAAACACGACAAATGTATACATACCGGTGAAGTGTATCATACGTTGCAGCATAAATAAAATGCATGCCTCATTTTCCTCCCCCAAAAACCCAGAAAACAAATCCCTGCTTGTTTTCTGCTCCTTAAATACATACGACAACAATTCATGTCTCTTTCTTATTATCTTCCTTTTGAGGACACAGCCACAGCTTGCATGTAAAGTGCATCAAATACTTGTATCTTCCAACAAACAATGTCATCATCATCATCACATTATGCAACCGCGTTCACATTATTGTACTCCCCAAATCCCCTTGATCGTCGCTTCTTTGCGTCTCCTTGTACACACTTTGTTCGGGATGCACTAGTTTGGTTTCCCAACCGCGAACATGAAACTGCAGTGCAGCAGCAGCCGTGATAGAAATATACGCAGCCCTTGACCAGGAAAAATGGAATAAGAGTCACGCCAGCGTAAAAACCGGCGGAAAATACATGAATAACTAGACAAACCGAAGAAAAAGTGGAATATCAAGAGGATTCCAGCACATATTTTTAGAAGACCCCCTCCCCCGGAGAAATAGGAAAACAGAAATCTCGGTTGAGCTTTGATTTCCTTTTCTTCGCATTTCCTACCAGCGGCCAACTTGATGATAACGATGATGCACTTGTATTCTAGCATACCACAAACCTAATCTATCATATGAAGAAGAAGAAGATACCTCACCAATGCATGTGCAGCAGAGTAACAATTCGGTTTAGGGGGTTATATGGGTTGCTCACTGGAGATAAAATTCCCGTTTGATCCTTCTTGCAAACCATGTAGTATGTAAGTTAGTTAGTGGGTTTTACTGCTTTACTCTCGCAATCGCAAGTGGGGCTTATACTGCGTTATTTTGTGAGTAAAAACGAAAACGTATGTTCCACCACCAAATCCTTTTATTTTATTGTGACGCATGCATACGCAATCTGGTTTTACAGCCAAAGAAGAACACCGAGGAGGAGTGGAACTTGTCCGTGTGTGGATACACGGCTTGTCGTATTTTTTATGCTTTTATTGTGAGGAGAAGTGAGTAAATGATGTTTGATGTTTTATAAGCTCACCACTGACACCATGAAAAACGCCGAAGATGCATTTGTTGAGAAACTGGAATAGCAGCAGTGTATGGAAAAAGCACATTCGAATATATATTTCAGATCTACTACCCCGACTAGGGAAGTCTTTTTTGATAGAATTACTATATCTATCCTCCATGATGGTGGTTTAGTTTGTTGCACAAAATGTGAATCCAATTAGACATTCCTTCCGCCCAAAACAACAGCGGAGAATGGAACCGGCTTAGCAATAAGGAGGAAGGAAGAAAGGCTGACATGCAACAAAGCACACACAGACGTACACAAGGAAAAACAATAATAAATAGCAAATGTATTATGTCTTATGTGTGTCGGTCTGCGTACATGTTGTTGAAGACGACACACACACGGAACCAACCAGCCAGCAGTCTGACACCATCAACATCAAAAAAGCTTCATGACGATGATGATTATCGTGACGTGATAGAGGAAAACGCAATCTTGACGGTTAGTTATTCCATGAAACCATATCGGAAGCAATTGTTTCAGCACCAACAAACAGACATTCAATATTACACAAACAACAACAAAAACAACAGCAGCAACCAAAACAAATCTTTCTACCTTACTAGGAAGAAGATACAAATACAATGTGTTCCATAAGTGTTTTAAGAAGAAGAAAAAATCATTCCGAATATCATTCCTCCGTGCTTCATCATGAGAAACAACAAATGTTTCTCAAAGAGCACAGCAGCAATACGGCAGGCAAAAATGTAGCAACGGTGGACCGTTTACAGCCGGGTGTTGCATAAGATTGAATAAAAAAAGAGCAGCGCATATTGCGTAGCGTACACCTATATATTTTGTTGGTTTAACGTCACTCCTCTCGTATTGAGTGGAGTGAGTTACCGCAACATTTGGAGGGATTTTATTCGTTACATGCAACGAGGAACTTAATCGCAATATAATTTACCACGCCAAAAGTAAGTAAATTAAAGCTGGAAACCTAATAAACAGGAGGATGCAAACATGGGGAAAATGGAGGGGGGTTTTATTTATGTACTTCAATCACACATGTGCTTGTTCTTCAGTTGCAGGCAATGATGATGGTTTTAAGATCTGTGTGATATGTGGAGATAAACGCCTTATTTGTGTTACAGCAATGTACTGTTTGTTTTTTCAACGGATTTTCTGATGAGCCTGCAGTATGATGGAATTGTTAACATCTTCAGTCGTACACTTAATATTGTATCGTCATTATATAATGATACCAATAATGTGTACTTGGTGGAGGCACTGTTTTTTTATCCTGTGCGTATCATGACCTCAAATAATAATAGCAATAATAATAATTATTATGCTTCTACCAGAGAATCGATGTGGGTAACGTAACATCATGCATGAAAGAACGAATTCGTGTACTGTAACGCACTTGAAAAAATTTCCTGCGTTGCAACTCTACGACACGCCACACTGGTGGAGGTAATAGAAGAGGTCGTCGGAGACCAGAAAAGAAGAGAGAAGGGCAAAAAAGGGAGAAAAAACCGCCGAGACGCGAGAAGTAATTTGACCTTAGTTGTAGCATTGTGAGTACATATATATCCATTGAGTGGGGTATATTTTTGTGCAGCAGTGGGTTTTGAGCATACACACATGCTTTCTGGAAAAATCTGGATGACATGAGAAGGGATGGATATGAATATAATAATGTAAACTGTATAGAAGTGGTTTACAGCTCAGCGGCAGCATGATGATAATATTATATTATGTATCCCCTCTGGAGGATCAACCACAGCAGCAGTAACAAGAAAGGGTCACATGGTCAACACTTGCTTGTTTTTACTGTTTGGTTTCTCTTGTAGTATTGCTGCTGCAGTTGGAAGGAGGAGAAAAAAGTAGGAAAAATACGAATCACGCAGAAAACAAGGCATTTCTACAGCAAACTGATCCTTATACTCTTGTTTCTTGTTCTTGCTCGGCTTCATCTTGGCGCTGCTGACTTGACTCTTTTTCTGAGTCACTGAATCCTCTCTGTCGTCTTTTACCATGTTTGACTTTGGGGAGAACACCAAGAGACAGGGAGAATAAGAACCACAGAAAAGAAAAAAAATGAAAACAAAGCAGAAACATAAAATGCAATGAAATGCACATGGGCATCTTTTCTCTGTCTAGATAAATGGGATGACCAGAAGACAGTGAAATGAGAAGAAATATACATTTCTAACTGAGTGAGTTGTAGATATGTATTTTTGAAGTTTTTTTCGGTAAAGGGGGTGATGTTGATATTACGATGACATGATGTAATGTTATGACTCGGTGGTGCAGCACACACACAGTGGAATAAGAAGACACGCTGGATTTTTATGGGTAGACATGTGTGCAGGCATGCGAGTGCATTCATTTCATCCGGAAGAAAATACCTCTCTTCTCCCTTTCTTATTGTTTTTCTGTTATTATTGAAAATCTGTACTTTTGATGCTCTGTTGCTGCTCCTGTCTGTCTGTCCATTTTGTTGTCTGTTGCATTTCATTGGAAATGAAATAAATAAAAGAAAATACGACGATGATGCATGTCAAAGGGCTGAGAAGAACAAGGGAAGAAAATGGCATGCCACCCACTCAGCAACCCATATCCTCACATGATGGTGCGATAGCAATAATAATACCAATAAAAGAGAAAAAGTGATCCTGTGTCGTGAAGTGTATGATGCCAGTCATATTATGTCAGAGTGAGCAGCAGACCGAGCAGAAGGCCAGGGTCACATGTTCCAGCGGAAAAGGGAGAAAAAAGAAGTGAAACGGAAGTTTAACGTAAACTATTTTAACCCCTTCACTTTCAGTATGTGGGCCACTGAAGTCTTCCTTTTTTGACACCCCTTTGACTGTCTTTTATGGATGTGAATGACGATTATTGTTACTGTCAGTGCATGTGTGTGTGTGTGTGTGTGTGCATCCAACGCCTGTAGCGTTTCAGCACCATAGAGCACACTGGTTGAGGAATGTAAAGAAAGAAATGCTTGTACAGTATTGCTTTTAGCTCGGTAACAACGGGGCGTCGTGTTGTCTTTCCACCCGGGAGACGGACAGATTTTAACATGTTTAAAAAAGTGCAAGAGTGCAAGCAAACGAGTAAACGGAGAAATTAACAATGATGTTTTACACGAACATAGGTCACCCAAACACAGCAACTTCTGACAGCTTTTAAACGGTTATTATGAGATATGTAGATCTAATCTAGCTACTAATGCCGCTTATTTGTAATATCTAGTATAACAAGGAAGCTTGCTTACACGACAGCAACTTCATTTGGGATATTTAGAGTTAATAATTTGGTCAGCTGCTGAAGTTTAAGAAAATTGAGGTGTTATTACGTTTGGGGAACTTGGAATATGGAATGTCGTAATTCGAGAACCGTTGAGAAATTGCATAAAAAAGCGACTCATCTACTGTCTGCCTTAAACCGAGGTATAAACTGGGTATTTCGGTGTTGTCACGCTTCGATTTTCTCTTTACGTCGCTTTAATGCTTGCCTACGTTGTATCCACCTTAACTATCCCTCTAGTCGTCGCGTCGCCTAGCGCCGGTAGTAAAAGCAAGCTGTAAAAGGTGTGCCACGGTAACAGCTATTGTATCTATCAGCTTCCCACACCACGCCACTCTCCCAACTTCGACCGTCATTTTGAGTATATTTTTTGTGGATTTATTTCATGACTTTTGTCACTCTTCCTATCTTATTTTACCCTTTTCTTTCCATTTTTCCACCTTCTTCCGCACGTGTGCTACTGCTGCGAATCCGTGTGGGCTTTTTTCAAATGCAATCAAACCAGCACTATCAGCAGCAGCATTGACAGTAACAGTAAAAATATGTACATACACCTTTTCCCATATTTTCTCTGTGTGTGTCTCTCTCTCTTCCAGTGTCATACATCCAAACAGGAGAAGCAACTTTAAAAGCTCATTTTCAAATGGAAAAGCATGAAATTTCATGATTACTATCGGTGTGGTGGTGGCAGTGGTGGAATGATGAGCTTTTTTGCATGGTTGGCACTACAATAATAATAAAAATGCTGTAACTCTTCTCCACCTTTCCTACTCCTTCTCCAAGTGAACCGTTCAAACTTGTGCCATGTCGATATGCTCTCAGCCAGAGATGCGTGCATGCATCCATTTCTCCGCACTTTGTTCAATATAACCCTGGAAGGAGAAGAGAAGTAGTAAAAGTGTGTACTTGAGTACATCGTACTGTGAGTACATGGTGTACATCTAGTACCTCGAAAAAGCGCTCTCACGAAAAAGCCACTGAGACATTACCACTAATGCACGGTCTGTCGCTTACTTACACAGATACATAGCTACGTGGATGTTTCTACCTATTTCTACAGTTCCATACGTATACACTTATTACTTATTATGGTTGTATTAGCTACACACATCTACTTTACTTTCTTATAGCGCGCATTAGGCTTTCACAATGAAATGCAATAACGCTGAAAAGGTTTTTCCCTCTTGCTATTTCCTCTTGTTTCTTTAATACCAACATTGCTTTTGGGTTGACACTAATTAAGTTCACTTTTTTCTGGGGGAAAATCCACAATTTGAAACAGTTCCTAGTTTTCACTCCTCTCGCTCAACAGAAGGAGGCTTCTAATATTATTATTTCTATTACTATTATTACTGCTATCAGTAGTGCTATTGCTTGCGTGGCTGCAATAATTCTGCTGTTGGGATGTCACTCGGTCGGGCATCTCCCTCTCCTTTTCTCTCATTCCTTTTCTGGTTTGGTTTCCCGTGCAACTTTCAATATGAAAATTATAATGAAATGGTGCGCATCGCAGGAGAAGAGAGCAAAGGAAAAACAGCTGTCGCTGCCGAAATGAGTAATTTCATGCGTTTGCTTTTGCTCTTATTACTCTACACTTTGTCTTGTGGTGGCAACGGTGACACGACCGTGTGGTCTTTGGTGTCTTGTACAAGCATATGGATATCCATATGAGAGATATTTTTAGATGATCTATGTATTGTGAATTGGGAGGGAAAGGAACTTTCCGTTTGTGCGTACGGAGAAACACACGGGTTGACTGGAGGAGAGGGAAAGACAGTACGGACATGACAAAATAATGATTATGATAATTTCAAAAATGATGAGGCAGCGGAAAGCTCATCGGATGACACTTTCCTTGGCTAGCATTATTAACTTCATTTCCTGTGCCTTCTGATTATGATCCGGCTCATAATTCACTTTTATTGGGGAACAATAATCATAATATAATCATAAAGGCAACATGGCAGAGTGGTGAAGACGACGGGGTGGTGTCGTACTGCATTCTGATCAACAGAAAGACAATAAAATTAGCATTGTGATCTGCTGCCAGACCAAAACAACAGCAGAGCAAATTACTCTTTTAGGTTCGCTGCTGCCCGTCTTGTTAATCTTCTCAACAAAATGAGAAGACGCTCTTTTTTATTCCGTCGTCTCTTTCTCCCTCCTTCGACTATTTCTCCAGGATTTTCAATTTTAAGAAATTTGAAAGGAACTGTTTTTGGATACGTAATCATTTTCTCTGATATTACTGCACCTTTATATTACAGCATTGGCCTGAAAGTTTCCCCTGGAAATTCCTGTGAGTCACACATGAGAGGACAGACCCTAGTGACAACCGCAACAGTAGAAGCAGCCACTCACAGTTCCAGAGCAACAGCTCAAATTGACACTTGCTTGCACGGCGTTTCCTGCCTTAATCATTCATGCTTCGACCATTCCAATATTTCTCTTTTGTGCTGCTCCTACAATTGGGATTGGTTCCTACCTTGGAATAAGTGGCACAACAGCCTAAGGAATGAAAGGGAACATGAAAAGGAAAATCCAACTAATTTTATAATGATAACAATTTTCTTTCTGGTAGATAACTTCTGGTGGAAACGAGTACGGAAAGTCTGCAGAGTGCCGGTTGTAAGAACTGACAATATCGGGAGAAGTAAAAGAAGGGGAAAAATCTGACGAAGAGCAGAGTAGCTCCTCCGAGAGTAGCGGTGGCACTAGACCGTGAAAATTTACCAGCTTTGTTATTACAGACTGTATATATTACGCGTAACCCCTACATATTATAATATTCATGTGGAATAGGTAAATATTGCGTTGCAACACATTCCATTTCTACTACTCTCGCCCTTTCACTCTCTCTCTCTTTCTATTTCTCCCGCTTATGCAATAAAATAATATTTGGATATTGCACGGTTTACTGCTTTTGCCACTGCTCTCTGAAATGAACCTTGAAAAGAAAGAGGCAAGTAGAACTAGAGGAGTATTAATAATGTTTGCCTTGTCCTCTACAAAAAAGTCAGTTTCCCACCAGAAGACGAAGTAAATGCAACCAAGTCGAAACATCGCTACCACATTAACGCAATTTGGCCAACTGCGGAAGAAGATGAAGACGGCAAGAACACACACATTTTACAGCGCGTACGCCTACTAGAACGTACTAGAAACGTTACGTAAGGTCACCAAAGGCCAAAAAAAGCGGAGAATTGCTTGAATGTTGAAAGATTTAAAATAAACACACACAGCATAGCCATGAGAGCACGTCCAGATGATGCTTTGCTACCATCATAAGCCGTAATAGT
>JAHZNE010005240.1:0-10688 GCA_027744055.1 Callyntrura sp. NNG-2020
TATCCACTAAAGCCAAAGGCGTTGAAATGGTACATAATTGGGAAATGCCAGGATAACATAAACAGTTCCAACAGGTGAAGCTTCCATTCCCACCGTCCCATGTTCCACCGTTTTCCGTGAATAACATGCATGTAAGTGTACACCGCAATGCCGATCCTGCTCACGTGGGTAAACCTACACCAAAAACTTCATCCAATTTATATTCAAAATTCCAATAGTCAGTGTTCTGAATAAGGTGTTCGAAAGTCTCACCCAAAAAATAAGGCAGATAGTATCGGTATAAGATCCCGACCTCCCCCCGGTTCCGGCACCACTTGCACCGTCAACAAGTAGTAATGCCCCGCAAAATTAGCCAATCCCCACACAAAATCAAAGAAGGACAGGTAAAATGGGAATCTGACAGCCACCTCAAACTCCCTCTTACCTCGCCACCAATTCGTTAAAATACGCACAATCACCGTTAAGCTTGCCAGGAGAGAAATGGAACAGATAATTAGTGCGGCACTGTGTACAGCATAAAAGGCGAAAACATTGTCCCCAATGATGGCCGAGCTTCCCGGCTTCAGCATGGCGAAGGGAACTAACCAGCTTGAACAATTCATGGTGAGCTTTCTTGGAATACAATTATTTTTGTTTTTGGTGGCATATTATAATATAAAATGGCTATTAAGACGATAAAAATGGGGGAATTTTTTTGTGATGACGTAACACCACGATAATGATAGGGGAGACGGGTGGTGGTTAACCGCAATTCCGGCTGTCAGTCAACGCAGACTGCATGGGTCTACATATGCAAAATGCCCATTTTTTTTAGTAAAAATCCATATTTAAAAAATGTTTTCGTTCGATTACGATAATAATTCATGCTATTCAAAATGCAGTTTTCTCCCAGAGCAATTAAAGTTGTGTACTGTCCACAGTAAAACAACTTTTTCCGGTCTACCTCAACACCTGCTAACCACACCCTTAAAAATGAACGATTTATAGTCCCTTGACGGGACTCCCTTCTAAATTGAACGTTCCTTTCGCTGTGTCCCAATTTTTATTAATTGTCATTTCACGGCAGCAGGTGTGGTAGTTGACCTGGAACAGGATAAATTACCCACTACAGTACGCCGCTTTCTCTATATAAAGAGCCCTGTTCGATCGTCGATGGAAAGAATCAATAGCGTTTTTTCCAGGGCGATACCTACTTCCTCCTGATAAATAATTTAGTGGGCAAAGACAACACAATTCGCTTGCATCTTCCTACATTTTGCAGTAGTCCTTGCGGAGCTGCCAAATTACCCCATTTATTATTGCCGTACCGTCTCATTACAGCAATTCATCAAAAAGTCACAGCAACCAACATGCAAGCACACAGGACACGCTCCAACGGCCACGACGTACTTCCAGGCAGCTAGACGTAAATTAATTCTGGAATTAATTTACTCCAGCTTTCTCCAGCTACGTTGGAATTGGAACTGCACTTGGGAAAATAGGGTCAGTCGAGGGAAAGCAGCACCGGGACTGCTGCTGCTGAAATGGTCCCCTCCGCATTTTTTCGGTGGACAGTGGCCATCTTGAGTTTTACTTTTTTTCTTCCTCCGGGGGCGGTTGGACAAGCCCCAGAGGAAAAAAGGTTACGGAGCTTCCTGTCCAAGCAGTACTCGTGGTTAGTTCGGCCCGTGGCCCAAGACACGGACAGGTTGGATGTCCGGTTGAGATTTAAATTGAAAAGGATTGTGGAATTGGTACGGACCCCTAAATTTTTTGAAATGTGCTTATCATTGTCCGTGGTACTGATAAGGGCATTTTATGCGGTTTTGTGTAGAACATGAAGGATCAAGTTTATGACGGTGCACTTGGAAGTGGAACACGTAAGAAAATTGGGTCGTTTAAAAAAATAATTGGATGTCTTGAATTAATTTTTGTTTAAAACGAGTAGGAATGGGTAGACTACAAATTAAAATGGAATCCGGATAAGTACGGCGGGATAACTGCAGTGGTCCTCCCCGCGGACGACATTTGGTGCCCGGATACTTATCTGTGGAACAGGTAAGAATGAGTGACCTTTTTAAAATTAAGCTCCTCCCCCTAAGGAAGCCCCGCCCCGGAAGCAAATTACTATTGAGTTACAATATGTTGGGGGTTTTGTTCCCAGTTTTGGCGATCCGAGCATGAAAGCGCAAAACTCGAATGCCGTCATCCACCACAACGGTCGCGTGATCTGGTCCCCGTCCCGGATCCTCCAAAGTTTTTGCCCCATTTCCAACTACAGATAAACCTGATGGACTTCACGGAGGAGGACAATGACACCCTTCCGGTGGGGATGAGCTTGGCTGAGTACAGCCCCAGCTCGGAGTGGGACCTTTTGGCAGTGCCAGCACGGATTCACCTCAATTACTACATTTGCTGCAAGGAGCCTTACTACGGTAAATTAGTTGCTTTCACTTCCCGCTTTCACCCCAACTTTCTCCGGAAGCTGACCCAGACCTTTTGCCGTTTCAGTCGTTATTTTCAATGTCACCCTCCGACGACATTCGCTGGTCCACCTGGTAAATTTGGTAACGNCGCTGGTCCACCTGGTGAATCTGGTAACGCCCCTAATCGGAATTTCGTACCTGTCCCTGTTTGTCTTTTACCTTCCGGCCGACTCCGGGGAAAAGATAACCTTGTGCGTGTCCATCCTCATGAGTCAAATCATGTTCCTCCTGCTGATGATGGATAACATACCTGTCACTTCGTTGGCAGTGCCCCTGCTCGGAAGATTGATTGTATTCAACATCTCCCTCGTCTTTTTCTCCATCGTCTGCACCACCTTTGTACTCAAGATCCACTACCGGAAATCGATCGTGGGTCACGTGATACTTCAATGGGCGAGAAGCACTCATCGATACAAGTGGCTTTGTAGAATTTTGCAAATCGGGGTAATGCGAGCCTCCCCCGAGGGGAAAGGCAAGGAGGAATTTTCCTCGACGAGAGTGGGAGTGGCGTGTAGCTGTGACGGTCCCCGGGATTATTTTTCGGCGTCGAGCAAAACTCGAACCGAGGCAGTACAATTTTTAGCGGGAGAAGAGCTGTTCGAAGGACAGAAGGAATATACCTGCCGCCAGCAGCAGAAAGACACGCGAGGTCAAGCAAAAAATATTTTGTTGGATGCTCGCGTGAAAAACGCTTTTTCTAATGCGACTTATGTTGCTGCCGTGACAGGAAGAAAAAGTAGGCTGGAATTGGTGAGTACTCGATATTTCAAGATTCTTACGTACAGTAAGTGGTAAAGTAACCTTTTTCGGTCAACCACAACACCTGCTGTTGCAACAGGTGTTGTGGTGTACCTGGTAAAGTTAAACTACTTCTACCTGTAGCAGTTTCCAAACTGTATTCAAACCGAATGTAACCGTTAAATTATGGGTTAACAGGAATTCCAGGAGTGGAGATCCTTAGCGCTGTTGTTAGATCGCCTTCTCCTCGTCCTGTTTCATGTGGTGTTCTACACCGGTAACCTCATTATCTTAATCGACGCGCCCGCTTTATTTGACGACACTGAAGCGCTCCATGGTAGTCAGTATTAGCAGGACAACATGTTATTACGCGGGAGACATAAGGCCATTACGCGACAGGAAGTTGACTAATGATCTGTCCCTCTCTATTGACTCAAGCTAGACTGGCTGGATATATCGAAATCGGAGAAGGAACATTTCTCGCCTTGTAAATTTGTTACGACTCACGACTTGGGTATTTCTTTTCAGAATGTGTAGAACGTCTGTATTTACTATTCTCTGAATATAATTGCTACTGTCGGAATATTACACTTGTCCACCTTTTATGTACAAGGGACATTTTTTGTTGTTATTTTCTCTCTTGGGGGCGGACACGCATTAAAAATTCCATTAATAATATTATAAGGAAAGAACGTACTGTCAAGTAATATAATTGTATAAATGTTGTTGATACGGACCTTATTTTGCATATGAGAGGTTTTGATGTGCCCAATCGTTACAAATATTTGCGAGCATTAAAGGACAACCTCAACGTCGAAACAAATTATAAGAAATCTGGAAAGCATTTCGAATTTGATTATAGATAGGTACAAATATAGAATATAAACATAAACACATGTGTTTATTCATATTTTAAATACATTAAACACCAGTCACTTCCATATGATTGTTTCACTAAGACAGTACTCTTAATGGTATACCAGAACTACAGAAGGAAGACGGGTTTGACGAAAAATGAGTAGGAACTTATAGAAACGCGCAAATTACATTGTGAAAGCAGAAAGTAGGTAGGTAGGCTGTTTGTACTAGTTATAGTTTCATGTAGGATATTTAGGATTTGCGGAAATATTCATAAAATTCTCTCATTACCCCAAACAACTGCCTTGTTCGTACAGTGACAGCCGGAAAATTTAAAAATAAGCTATTTTAAATATTACCGTATCATTATATAGCTAAATTCATTTAGAAAATTAGTTCGTCTCAAAATATAATAAACATCCGGTTATTGGGGAGACAAAATCAATTTTCCGAGCAACATGCTTCTAACGGGGAATTAGCAGGGCTCCCTTCCTTTTATCTGGCAAGCTTCTGCCCACTTGTTTCAGAGCGCCGCTGGTCGGTAATAGCAACACCAAAGTACCATAAAAATATGAGTACTTCCGATACTAGGCTGTTTCTGAAGGCTCAAAGTGCTCCGGTATTCCCGGCGCCACAACTGGGACTATGAACCACAGTCCCGGAAATGTATGCAGAAAAAGCGAGAAAAAATTTCCCCTCGATTTTCACCATTTGGAAAGACTACTTCACTCTCGGCTACTACCTGGGCGTAGTTCCGTTTAAACCCCGCCTCCAAGATGACCCCAGCCCCGTGAAACTTCACCGGTCCAAAATTCAAAAGGTAACAGGGTAGCACGCCAATTTATGAATTTAAATTATTTTTATTCCTGGTTATCTGTTATTTTCCAGGTTATCTGCTTTCTCCTGGTTTGGTGCAGCGCTTGGCTACTAACCCTGGCCGATCTCGTGGTACTTCTGGCAGCTTCCTTCCAAAACCGGGGAACCCCTCTAACTGCCAAGACCTACTTCATCCTCCTCCAAAAGGGACTTGGTCTCAGTATCCAACTTTTGTATTTCCTCAACGTGGTAAAATATCAGGAAAAGATTGAAAATTATTTGAACCAAGTGCTCCTCCTCTCCACCACTATACTCCCTCCCCAAAACCAGTATAGAGGGCGCTGGTGGAACATCTACGTAATTTGTGTATATCTCACCTACTTTTCCATCGCCACATTTTCCCTGCCTTTCAATGGAACCCTGTATTCGTTCACCGCACCCCAGGAGTCCTTCCACGGTTACGTCGCCAAAGCTCGGGTGTATTTCTTCTTAAATGGTATCGCCATATCGGAGCCCTACTCGCCTATGGATATCTCGTTGGGAGTGGTCCAAATAATTTGGCAATTTTTGTACCATCAATTGTCCTGGTTTAAGACGACCCTGTTTGTGGGTCCCCTTCCGGTGACATTTTGGCTGGTGGAGAAAAATTTTCAGGAGTATTGTGCCAGTCAAAAAGGAAGTTCCGGGATTCTAAAGGACCTTGCCGGGATACAAGATAAGTATGAAGCTTTTAAGCGATGTGTCCTTGATATCAATGCTGTCTGGGGAACTGTCCCCCTCATTTGGGCTATCGACGCCGCCATTGGGGTAATGATGTCCCTCAATTTCGCTTTCCGTTCCATGCATCCGGCAAACGTGGTGATAATGGTGATATGGATACTCTTTGCGGGGACGGCGTTTATACTGTCGGGGGAAACGTACAGAACAGTAAGTGTATATATAATTTAATTAGAATGGGTTATACAGCGGTTAACTTGATTTTATGAGGGACATATAGATGGCGTCGTTTAGGGGGCTGCTTCTAGAGCAGAAAAACTGGGACAAGTTTTACGTTCAAGATAGAAAAACGCTACTGAGGATTCTGAAAGATATCGACGGGCAAATAGTGGGGATTGGGCTGACTGGCTTTTATAGGCTGACGTATGGCTTCCTAGTACAGGTACACTACATAGTTTTGTATGTGATTTAATTTAATTTATACATTATTCATGATCTTAATGAATTTTTAGTTGCTGGTAGCTGTCATTACCATGTTTCTGGTCAGCTTTGAAAATTAAGGTAGCCATCTTATCGTCAAACAGGAGAGAAGAATTAACATTAAACGGAACACAATATTAATTATTAGTCATCTATAAACTAGTCTAATTTAAGATAAGGTAAGTGGAAAGCTATTACTAACAATATATAGTGTGATACCATTCTAAACGACAATTTAATTAAGCGGAGAAGGGATTTAATTGAAGCTTACAAGTTGAAAATATAAAGAATTGTTTCCGTAGGTGTAGGTGTTTATTTTATGGAGGTATAAAACCATTGTGATAGTATTGTCTGGATAGCATTGTTGTATTTTGAAATATTACACTTGCCTAACTGTTATGTACAAGCGACAGTTATTATGATGTTCTCACTTGAGGGCGTGGGCGCATTAAAAATTCTATTAATACAGTGGAAAATAAAAAGTGTACTGTCCCATTGAAATATTGATAGGGATGCTACTGGCGTGGAGATTATTTAGCATACTATGAGTAGGCGATAAGCATGTGTTTATTTAGCCCCTGTGCTTTTAAAGTCATTGCCAGGGGAAATCGGGGGTCAAGAGAGAAAAATCAAGACGATGAAATATTACACTTGCCTAACTGTTATGTACAAGCGACAGTTATTATGATGTTCTCACTTGAGGGCGTGAGCGCATTAAAAATTCCATTAATACAGTGGAAAATAAGAAGTGTACTGTCCCATTGAAATATTGATAGAGATGTTCCTGGCGTGGAGATTATTTAGCATACTATGAGTAGGCGACAAGCATGTGTTTATCTAGTTCCTGTGCTTTTAAAGTCATTGCCAGGGGAAATCGGGGGTCAAGAGAGAAAAATCAAGACGGAATGGATTTTTTCTTTGAAATTCAATAGATATAGGTTACAAGCTCTTCTAATTCAGAAATGGTAGAATAAAGTGAAAAAAGAGAGGAAGAATTGATGTTACACTAGTTCTACATTGTAAGGTTGGTTGCTTTTATTTTCTCTCAATTGTTAATTTGTTGTATTTCAGTAAAGCGACTTCCTTTACCAAATCGGAGCACAAGGATAATTATCTATGCAGCCGTAACAGTTTTCAAAGTTTGTAAACATTAAAAATAGAAAGAAAATAAATCTTAACAATATTAAATGATCCTATTTATCATATACTAAATAAGCATACGCTCAGTGCCATCAACTTCAATGTTATCTTACTAGGACAGTACTTTTCATAATACATATATAAAACATACGTAATTGCAGATTTAATAGAAATACGTATTTGAAGAAGGTTTGCTAACACATGTACTAGCTACTTTCATTTAGGCTATCATTTATTTTTATTTTCGAAAGCTGGTCAAATTGCACTTATCTGGGTACCGTATTCTGTCCCACTCCCACATTAAGTTTAACCTAACTTATACAAAAAATTTATATAGCACAATTCTTTCTCAGACACAGTACCCCGACTAGAGCAACTCAGCCCAAAATCTTATTAATTTGTCCATCCTGTTATGACGTTGAGAAACATCAACAGCTTTAAATTAGCTTTGTGAACTTTTCCCAGAACGTAAGCAAAACCCAATTCTTTTTATGGTGGTTATTCCTCTTCAGTTGTTTCGAGTAGCCCCCTGTTAACACTCCGAGCACGAGAGCAACACCTTGAAAACATGATTGCTTCTGACGCCAAGTTATTTAATAAAGCCAAACATGACCCCGCGCTCCCCACTCAAAAAATTTCATCATGGATCTCGTTGCTAGTAGTTAACGGGGAAAAAGTGGATAAAAAATACCCCACCATTTTTACCATTTGGAAAGATTACTTCACTCTAGGCTACTATCTTTGTATAGTCCCGTTTAAGCCGCACCTTCTAGAAGACACCAACCGCGTAACACTTCAAACGTCTAAAATTCAAAAGGTAACGGAAATATGCAAATTAATTCTTATCTGTATTTATAGCCATCTGTTATCTTTTAGGGTGACAGCTTCCTCCTGGTTTGGGGCTGTGCATGGACCATAAATGTTACTGATTTCGTTGCCATTATTGTAAATTGCTTCAGAAACGGGGGAACCCCATTAACTGCAAAGTTCTATTTCCAACTTCTCCAACAAGGGTTGGGTTTAAGTGTTAATTTCCTATACTTCTTTAGTTTGGTAAAACATCAAGAGGACATTGAGAAGTACTTGAACGACCTCCTCCAACTCTCCTCCATCGCTCCCTTCGTACAAAACCAAAGAAGAGCCCGCCGGTGTAATATATACGTAGTTAGCGCTTATCTCGCCTACTTTTCTATGATTGTGCTGACCCTCCCTTTCACTGGGTCCCCGCATTCGTTCCAAATACCTCAAGAATCATTCCGGGGGTACATTAGAAAAGCCCGGGTCTATTTATTCTTAAATGGTACCGCCATCTCAGAGCCGTACTCTGCCACTGATATATCGCTGGGAGTGGTACAAATATTTGTACAGTTTTGGTATCATCACATATCTTGGTTCAAAACAGCTTTGTTTATTGGTCCCCTACCGGTGACATTTTGGCTGATGGTAAAATGTTTTCAGGAATTTTGTGAAAGTCAAAAAGGGGCTTTAGGAATTTTGAAGGACCTTGCCGGGATTCAAGATAAGTATGAAGCCTTTAAGCGATGTGTCGTTAATATCAACGCTGTCTGGGGAACTGCCACACTTGTTTGGGCTATCAGCTCCGTTATAGCAATTATGATGCTGCTAAATGTTGCTTTTGCCTCCATGTATCCTCTAAATATTGCCATAATTGTAATATGGATGACATTTGTGGGGTCAGCGTTCATATTGTCGGGAGAAACATACAGAACGGTAAGCGTTAATTTTATTAAGTTGGCGCGGCTACTGGGAGTTTAAATGTATTTTGTTGTGGGATATATAGATTACTTCGTTTAGAGGGCTACTTCTAGAACAGAAATACTGGGACAAGTTTTACGTCCAAGACAGAAAAACGCTACTGAGGATGCTGAAAGATATCGATGGACAACTAGTGGGAATTGGGTTGGTCGGTTTGTATAGACTTAGGTATGGCTTCATCATGCAGGTATAACAGTTAATTAACTTAACATGTTGTATGATTGAAGAAGATATACTGTGAAATTTGATTAAAATACATTTTTAGTTGCTGGTAGCCGCCTTGACTATGTTTTTGGTCAGCTTCGAAAACTAAGGAATGGAGAGAGCGGACGTATCGTAAGTAAACAAACAGAGTTCAAGTAAAAAGTTTAAATGTTTTAGGTATTTAATTATTAATAAACTTTGTCTAAGTATTTCATAGGATAATGTTTGGCACAATTAATTTTTTATTGATGTTCGTATATTAAGGATGTCTGTATTTGTTATCTTACAAGAGGTAAATTTTGGGACAATTAAATTTTAAGTATTGTTATTGTAGCCACGAGATACGTGGTAGTCAGTGTCATATTCATTAGTTAAATTCAGAACGGAAATGCTTAAACTTATTTTGGGTATACAGCGTAAAGTTGTAAAATGGTGTGTAGCTTATGTCAATTAAAGAGGATACTATAATACCATGTATATTTAAAAATTGGTTTATTCAAATTCGTCATGTTAGACATTTTATATTACTATGGGGTTCTACATTTTGTTATATTATCCAGGCAGTCTAAGTTAAGCTTTCTTACACCAGAATTACGAGGGATGTTTTACTCCAACAAATAATTTATAGGTCATCATATGCATGCATGTGTACGTCGTATATCGGAATATATATTTTGTGTGGATTACTAGATACTTTAACCTCATAGTTATAATTATAAGAATTAATTGTAACACATCATATTAATTTCGTAAATGAGCTCGCAGAACAAATATGATTGAAATGTTATAAAAATTGTTTTTATTCGTTGTTTACCCCATTTGCATAAATGTTCATAGTTTAGCTTATTATCCAACAGAAAGTGTTACGTTTATTTGATGGCTGCGTCTTGATTTTATAAAAGGGATGTATTTTATCTACATCACATTCCTGTACATATTAATTTAGCAAAATTTAAATTTACAAGGCGAAATTTTCCTTACATTTTGACAAATTTACAAAAAATCTTAAGTACGTAAGTACGACAACCGTATGAACAGTAACATGGGTCTAATAGCGCCATACACATCAGCATATTTTTTTTGCATTTCGTCAGACTCTCTATTAGTACCACTTTCCTCCTCCTGCCCAACCTGCGGCAGAGAGATGCCGGAAACGACATGACGTGAGCCGTCTCCTACGAAGCCATAATGTCCCATTTTCCTCCCCCCGTCGTTTCATTGAAATATACAAAACGTCAACAACAGCAAAGCTCAATATCGCTCAAAATCTCCAATGTCTTACAATGCACCATATAAAAACGTCTATCTCCTCTACATTAAAACTACAACTGTTTTGTTCCGCCCCATTCACAACATGCTCACGTGATGCGCCTTCTGTCTATAATTACAATGTTAGGATGTGTCCATACTACTAGAGTTACCATAACGCCTTCCATTTTTCTTATCAAATTTTTGTTTGGACCACTCGTTGTAGAAGTAACCACAAGCGGTCAC
>JAHZNE010005241.1:0-25847 GCA_027744055.1 Callyntrura sp. NNG-2020
ATAGCCGACTCTGAATATAGCTAACACATAATTAAAGATTCACTAATTACAAAATTTGGGAGCTGGGATAACCACCGAAAGGCACTCCTTTTGAGGGCACTTCTTCCCAGTTTTTTCCTTCGAGACACTTTCTTTTGAAGGTGGGCACGCTGCCGAATTGAATAATTTCCCAATGCCATTCCTTTTGAAAACCTAATTTTCGAAATAATTACTTCAATGCTGCATGTAAGAAATGGAGTGTAATGTAAAATGGAGTGAAACTTCAGAAAGCGATCCAAACTTTTTTTGCTTCATACATTATAATACTAATACTACTACTATTATAATAACCTGTCTGACTACAACAGAACATAAGTATTCAGATTGTACTTTCAACGACAAATTATCAAGTTTATACGAACACAAAATACTTATACATACATATATACACTATGATAATACATACACGGACATAATTAATTGGAAAACTTATTATTAATAATTGTTGAATTATGTACCCTCCTCCACTAGTAGAAAAATTATTAGAAATATAATGATTCAAGCTGATCAGCAGCCCTTTTGTTTAAACAATCGACTTATCAACTTGATCGAGTTAAAAAATGAATTGTCATTATTTTTGTTTCACTGTACCCCTTTCAAATGCAAAATCAAAAATTGGTCGGTATATCTATGTACATGTCAAGAGCTTTCAAACGACACCTTATTCAAGTATGTTTGATGAATATCCTAGGAGGACTTACGTCGACAAACCAAGGGTCTTAAAAACGTGAAATATATGTTAAGTAAATGATGAAGACATTATGTTACAGTACCCCATCGGAAACAACTGTTCAATATTCAAAATGATTTTATATGAAATCCACCACGGCCTTTCCAACGACACCAAAATCAAGGCTGTGCGCTAAGGGGTCTGTCAACAATTTGTGTAAACGTATAAGAGTATTAAATAATATAGAATATAGATGATCATTTTTATGGTTTCGAAAATTGGTCATTCGAAAAAAAGTTGCTTCAAAAATAAATCATCTCGGCGGGATGCCACCTTCAAAAGAAAATATTTCGAAGGGAAAAACTGGGAGTAACTGCCCGGGGAAAGAATGCCTTTCGGTGGTTATCCCTAAACCCCAAAATTTCAATAAAATTACAGTGGCACCATTAAGCTTTGCCCTTATGTGGGCGGCCCAGACCAACGTTAAACTCTCAGAGGATCAATGGTTTATCCCTTTCGAAATTATGTTATCGGTCAAGCCAACTTCATACTTAACGCGTACATTGGACAATATTGTAAATATTACAAACACTGTCAACTCCATATATGAAGAAACAGTTTTAAACATTATCCTAGATTATGGATATCTGAAATTAGACTCCCAATCCATCAGTGTAGTTAAAGAAGATATGCAATTGTGTAATCGTAAGTTTGCAAGACCGGTTGTCTGTGGCTTTATGTTTACCAAATCCAACTGCTTCCAGCCCTACCTAAGTCAACTGCAATTGCAGTTAGAACCGCACAACTTTTTGATACTTGATACTGACAGTCGCTCAAACAAAAATTTTTACACAACAAATATGAACGCAAAATTAGAATTTTGCCAAGGTCGTTATGTGGATGTAATATTTCACGGAGTTACGATAGACCTTATTACGTTTACATATTCGTCAAAATGGAACTTGTTTGAAAGCCTCCAGGGTCCTTATGTGCGTGCTGTTGTCATTGCAAATTTTTGGCCAGATGACAAAAATAATAGCAAAATCGTGAAAGGTAATGAACTTTTGACAAATGAGAATTGGATAGCCCGGCCAAGTGTGTACAATATGAGGTATACTGGAGTGTCATTAAATGCGGCCGAGCCGTTAGAGAAGGAACTAATAGCTACTGTGACGAAAAAGTTTAGCACGTTTATGCTTCGCGTGGAAGATACTGAAAATATCCGATCGAAACTTGATCATTATTTCCAATCCTTGGGAGAACACACGAAGAAATTAGCAGACCAATCCTTTGAAACCGGAACGACTAACTCGATTGGAAATCTAAAGATTAAGTTGTATGTCCAAATTGACCAAACAAATTTTGAAAGGAATCAGGCCTTCCTGGACGAATTGTTTTTAGCTTTGGGAGCAAGTGAGGCCAAATATTCTGGGATGGTAGACACATTAATTGTTGATAGAGACAGATGCTATGATAAAAACATGCCCAGGACGTTTGCCCAGGTAATAGCAACCGCCCTTAAAGTAGAGAACCAAACGTGGAACTACATTCTTCATAAAATTGACGAATTAAATGTAAGTCGAGTTTATTTTATCTATATACTGCAAACCATTTATTTTATGAAAGACGGAAATAGTTTCGATACTGAAAGTACCCAATGCAATCAGTATGTTTGTCAATCGGTCATTTATGGTGAGGGTCGTATGATAGAAAGCTAAAACCAAGAATGCCCAAGTCATGCAATGCCCTATGCAAAATGCCCTATTTATGTAGATATGTCCTACGATATAAAATGTTCTTCTAAAATGCCTAACATCAAAATGCTCTCTGCACACGCTAAGTTTCCACGAATCAGTAGGTATGGTAAATAGCTCGGCTAAGTTCGAAGATGGGCTTCGGGAGTCATCCCCCCGAAGGTTGTCATAATGGTGAGGTTAATCCAAGAGTCTTGAGTTATCCTTACCATATTGTTTTATGACAAGCAGTGACGTCAAGTAATATGGTGTTGCTGATGCTTGATGCTAGTTACCGTGAGTATGACCACGTCAACGACGGATTGCAAGCAGTTTCAGTCACTGCTTGTCATAAGACAACTATGGTGTAGATAAATGAAGACACGATGATGACGGATTTCATGTGTTGCATTTGTATTTATACGACGACAAAGGCAAAGTTGGTACTGCGGTTGATAACTCTGTGCTTTGTCTCAAAGTAGGCAAAACAGTGTATATATACGTAAACATATAAATACTGTTCTAGTGCCACCAAAGGCATTAAAAAATAGGGCATTTTCAGCATTTGAATAGGGCACATTATCGTAGGGCATTCTATCTTTTGGCTTTACAAATAGGCAATTTTATTTTGTCTTCTATTGGTACACGATGGTGATATATATGGAACAATGAAATTATCCAGAGAAATAGTTTTTGAGGCATGCTTACTGTAGTTTATTGAAACCTTGGTTGACACACCTAATTAATTTTGGTTATGATTTCAATTGCTCACATATCTGTAGATGCAGCATCCATTGACACTGGGAACCGCCTTTGACAAAAATGACGCCACCTTTGAGAAGATTTCTGATATTCTCTATCAACCGGAAAGGGAATGGAAAGCTAGTAAAAATGAAACTGTCCGAGCCCAACTGTTGGAAAAAGGTGTCGAAAACGTTGAGAAATTTGCCACGTATCCCATGCTTATTTCTTTGTTAAAGCATATTGGGTTAAACGTAGATTTACACTACCTCGTATTTACACTAAACATTTGCATGGATGTTATAAAATCAAGTGGCGCTCAAACGGCATTCCAACTATTGCTTGCGGATATGGATGCAGGGGAAGTATATTTTGTTATGGCAAGACACACATCTGCCAAGGGTGGGTTTGCTGTTCCGCATCCAGCATACCTTATTGAAGTAACAGGATGTTCTGAAATGAACCCTGACATAGAAAAATTGACCGAATTAATTTACTTTTATGATATTGTGAACGCCTACGCCGTCCAGGAAAAATTGTCTGTGTTTGTGGGCACAGCATTTGAGTTTAGCAGGTCAGGCTATAAAAATAAATGCAAATGCACCACATCTAATGTTCCCTGTTTTGACAAGCAATGTCGCTGTGGTCTGTGGAATGTCAAGACAAATGCAAATGGATTCGTCGTAGAGGACAAGAAAGATGGTATTAATGCATTGCATTAATAGTAACGTTTACAAATTTTGCATACATATGCCGTAATGTTAAACATTTTTAATTTAGCATTATACCAATTATACAACGAACAAACTTATGGACCAAGACAAGAAGAAAAGGAAATATCAAAAGGGTTACCGCGATGGGCACTTCTTTCAATTATTATTCCGGTGTTGCTAGTTGCTTTAATACTAAGTGCGTTGGTACCATACTGCCTCATCGAACGCAGACGTAATACATATTTTATAAGCAGTAGACGACTCCGCAATTTTTTTGAAGGCTCAAACATTAAGCACCGGAAAGGTGACAGCAACACTACTAATAAAGGATCGGACAAAGCATATGGTCTGCCGTACAATATAAAAGTGTGGGAAATAACCAGGTCATCATTCAAAATTGGTAATTCTTGTTATTGCCAGAAAGTAGGATACATTTTAATTGTTGAAGTATAAAATGGTTAAATGTAAATTCTAAAAAATTATGTGTGGTTTTATTGTAGACTATACGAAACCATTAGGATCCGGGGAATTTGGTCAAGTGTTTCCTGGTAGCGTAACCAAAGTCGACGGCACAGAAACTAAAGTTGCTGTAAAAACCATAAGGAAAGGGTTTGGTGAACGTCACGGACACGAAGTAGCTTTATTGGGGTTACTGTCGGAAATAAAAATATTATGTTATATGGGTTGTCATGAAAATATAGTCCAACTGATTGGGGCCTGTACTGCCAACTTAAAGAAAGGAGAGGTATACCTTTTTCTAGAGATTTGTTCTAATGGTTCTCTTCTGAAGTATTTACGAAGCATTAATCAACCGACTTTAGTCACACCACATTCAGAACAGGAACAAGTGGCACTGGACTCATTCTCGGTGTCACTTTCAAAGGACGTTTTGTGTGATATGTATAGGTGGTCAGGGGAAATAGCCAAAGGAATGGAATATCTGTCAGAGAAACAAGTAATTCATGAAGTATTTTTCTTATTGCAATGGCTTTGCATCTGACCTTTTCTGAATTGTCCTACGAGTAATTTCAAAATGACATGTTTTTTCCGGCTTGCATCATTTTTGTAGCTACTTCATTTAGATGTAGCAGCACGTAATGTATTACTGGATGATAACAAACGGGCAAAAATATCAGACTTTGGTTTAAGTAGACGTCTCTACGGATATAGCTGTTACACTAAAAATGGAGATGAACCGTTGCCGTGGCGCTGGATGTCCCCAGAATCCCTCCAAAGATCTGTGTTTACTGAAAAAAGCGATGTGTGGGCATATGGTGTGACAGTATGGGAATTATACACACTGGGTGACATACCGTATCCAGAATTTGAATGGGGTATAAACTTTCCGGTATTGTTACACGGAGGATATCGACTAGGAGAACCCAGATACAACGAAAAGCAAATGTATGATCTAATGAAAAAAAGTTGGGCGTTCGCACCAATGGACCGCCCAAAATTTGCAGAAATTGTATTGGTTTTGTGTAATGGTAATAGTGGCTTGGGTTAGTATTTGCGTGAGGCTTATTTAAAAATGAGTTTACCTCAATACTGGTTTAGCTTAAACCATAATGTCGTTATAATTTCTTCTCTTTTTCTTCATTTACAAATATAAATACGATTAAAAACAAAACCATAGTAGACTTAGACTTACAGGACTTTGTAAAAAGTTGCAACAAATTATCATTTGGTATTGTGAGTATTTAGGATAAAATAATTCACTGAATTTTTTAAACCATTTTATTTAGTGAATCTAAATAATACCTGGTTTAAGCTTCCAGTTTACGATATGCTGACAATTTAAAATAGTGTATTCATGATGTAATTCATTGTAAGAATAAAAAATGGATTGTCATGGAATTACTGTATGTAGGGGTTATTTCCATGTTACCGAGATTTATTTTAAAATGCGTTACTACAACTCACATTGTCATCGTGACGTTACACTTGTTATTTGTCACCTATAAAGGTCGCATATGCACATGTCTTGGTAGAAGTTTTTCGTTCTCATAATTAGGCGATTGAATATTCTAAGGTCGGAACCACATCTTTAATTGGAAGTTTGACACTGCGTTTGGAAATGAAAATGCCTTCATCAGCTATTATAATTAAATGATCATTTGTTCTTGCTTGCTGACACCGTCAACCTTTTTATCCATTATCATTGCTACTAATATACTAATCTGACTGAATTTTATTTGTACGTATGTACATATGGAGCTATTCACAAAAATGTGTTGTAAATCTCATTTTGCACAACCACTCACTCGTTTTTTATATGTAATGTTGTAAGGGCGCTCCAGTCGTGTAGTGATATCATAATGAAATTTGACATCGTTCGCCTTATCAGTCGTAGTGAGGTCGTAATGCCGAAGTATCCAGGCCATAAAAACCTTAATTTCAGTGACCGCTAGCTTATAACCGATACAATTTCTCGTGCCCATGGAGAACGGTATAAAACAGTAGGCGTGGCGCTGTTGTCCGCATGTCTATGGATTATCCACGGAGAAATAACAACGATTTCTCCCGGTTGAACCGTTACATTAGGAGTAAGTTCCAGCGGTGCTTGTGGTTGCCTCGCGAATAAAGGCGCTGTTGGTGTAAATCGTAAACTCTCCATGATACACTGCTCCAAATATTTCATTTTAGATAGATCATCAGGGGTTAAATTTGGGGTTGTGTTCTGCTCGGAGGATGTTGCTTCAAATATGGCATCGACTTCCTCCTGGCATTTTCTTTGATGCTCCGGAAATAGGGCAAGGTGAAAGATCAGAAGGCCCAAGGCCACCCGTACGGTTTCATATCCCTAAATAATTTTGTGTTTTAAAAAAATAATAAGAAATTTACAATGCACATTTGATTCTCATACATTGTATTATTGACCTACCGCTGCTAAAAATGTAATAATTTCATCCATTATTTCGTTTTCCGGAAGCCCTGATGAAAGTAACTGCTCTAAAACACATTCGATGGTTTTTGATGACCCGTCATCCATGGTACTTTCCAACGATTCAGGTTTACTGTGATCGACACTTTCGCTGCCGCCAGACTCCGTTGTATGTCGTTCTGACTGAAGCTGTCGGAATGTCTTGATGGCCTGTAATAAATTCATTTAAACAAGCATAAACATGACTGTGCACACATACGAAACCAAATGCGTGCGCATTTTTTAAACTCTAATCGCAAAGTAAACAAAGTATCAACATAAATTTAATTTCCGTGAGAATTTGAGAAACCCCTAATTACCGCTATGGCTATATGACTACCTACTATGTATGCGAACTCAACTTATTTTCTTCTCACCTGACGAAGTAATGTACTGGTCGTCTCGAAAGTCCCATCTAATATTTTTCTTTTCGGGTGATATTTCCACAGAGGGGGAATGAATAAGTACGGGCTCAAAAATCTCTCTAGAGTAATCTCTTTCCCAACGAACAAACAATTCAGAAGCTCCTTCCTTGTGTGTTTGGTGGCATTAGAACATGCCTGACCCAGGACAATTTCTGTACAAGCAATACGGGGAAATTATTCCAAAAAGTTCAAAAACAGTTTCAAAACTACATTTTTTATATAACTAATCCCATACTTACGCGTGGTTAGTTGAAAGCCGTAGGAGTCAAGCAAATCGCCCATCTGAGTTTGATCGAGTTGGTCCGCTCCCAAATTTGTCATTATTTCACAAGATTCTTCAATGCATTCTTTTGCACAGTCGTTAGTGTACTGAAAGTAGATGCCCAATGAACGATATGAAAACGCTGGATTTATGACTTTACGGTGAGTTTTCCATACGCTGAGAGGGGATGCAAAAAGACCGTTAGAAAATGAGCCTGGTAACACGCAGTCATACATTTCCTTTGGTTTGTGTAGGTAGTCAGGAGTAGATTTCAGAAGTTTCTGGGGAAGAAAAAAAAACGCTTGAGTGAAAATTGAATTAACGCCCGAGTGAAGCATGAGCAAAATGAATTTAATGAAAAAAGTGTACCTTGGCAACTTCCACATCCCACACAATATACATTGATTTGAAGCCTAATGAGCTTTTTGCAATTTTCCCCTTTGCAGCTGCAGACATTTGGTCCAGCCATGCCAAACCCACTTAACAAACAAATTAGGTGTTGTTCAATAAAATTTAAAAATTTAAATTAAGACAATTAATTAAATTCCCAGTATGTTATCAAAAAATGAGCCTCACGTCTTCTTAATTCCAAGTAGCTTAATAATCCATCCAATAAGCCCAGGCTTACAGGAAATTTTTGGAGATGATAAACCTCAGAGCCTTGGGTTTTGTCTTCCTTCTCATCTTTATTCCCCTTTCGTTGAAAGTACGCTAAAATAAAAAACATAGAATAATGAAATCGAATGACTGTTTGTTGGTACAAGTTATATTTTGGGGAAGATAAAATGCTTATTATACCTGCCAGTAAGACAATTGTTGTAACATTTAGTACTAGACCCACGACAGAGCTATGAAATAAATAAATTTGTGTAAAAATGAATTTGATGCTAACGTATTGTGACAATTATTTGGGTACGAAGTAGCTTATTGTGAGAATGAATTAAAACTTCTTACTGTGAAATAAAGTTTGGTGAATGAACATTGATTAGTGTGTCCTCCATATTTTTGGAAGTACTATGTGTACCAGTTACCGTTTCCGGTAATAATTTTTGTTTTTAGACGACAAAACTGCAGTTTATATTTGTAGATGCTGAAAAATCAGTGAAGACGAACTTGAAATCCGAGTGCACGTTCCGATGATCTAGGGGCCAATGTTACCTGAGTAAAATTTTGCAGTGCGTACGCTACTGCTTCACTCATATCCAACGGTAGCTCTTTGTGTAAAAATCTCTTGCTGATGCTTTACATGCTCCTCGTATAGCGCAAAAGCTAATCACTGCAAAGAGGCGCTCCTGCAAGTTACAGGACCCCATTCACGAGGAAAATGTTTTATTTCGGTAGCAGAGCAGAAAACCAGTTTATTGGCAAGCAATAATTAAAGTACTCTAATTTGCCAGGGATTCCTGAAAAACCTCAACGCCTATAATTTTCATGTGAACACCTCTATTAATTTGTATTCCTCCTTCTATCACTACTATTCACCATTTATCCGGGTTTTATCCATCCAATTTACTATTATAGAAGGTAAATAAACAAAATATGTATGACACTGCGATCATAAAACAATTGCGAAATTCCATCGTATCATATTTATTCAAATGTTTAAAATGTGCTCCATCTAGATAATTAAAGTTGAGTGTACACAAAGTTTTGTCAGTTTGTGCTATGACGTTCTGAATACAACCGCAAGGGTCAAAGCCTAATGTTTTTTTCCATTAGTAAAGACATAACGTTTACCTCTGTTTAATGGGGAATGAGTGTAAATGAGAGATAATTAGACAGAAGCGTGTAAAGTCGTATTGAAACAGCTTATAATGTTCCTCCCGTCATAAGCGCCAATTTCAACAAAACTACAGCTTGTTCTAAACTGTTTTTTTCCCACGGTGGATAAGTGGTGCTAAACTGGGATTTCCTTGTCGTCGTCGTTGGTATGTAGTACAGTATGATTCAGCAGTATCATGTAAGGTTTTCTTCGGCAGCCTTAATTCAGCTCTCGTCGCGTATACCCAACACCTGCTAGTGTTAACTAAGAGATTATGTATAAATAGTTTAAACTTTGTTGACTTTTGCAAAATTGTATTGCGTTATAAACCCTACCATTTACTTCGGTTCCACAACTAACAGATGTAGTATTGCGCCGCTGGTGGGAATCACAACTGGAAAAGTTATGCGGTGCGAATCTGTTGTAATGCGATGTGAAATGCCGCCACTGTGTAATAATGTGCATGCCTTCATGAAAGTAACTCCACAAGAAGAAGCATACAAAATACACAATCTTCTTTGCGGTATATTTTATATAGATGTAACCATTAATCTGGCCCATTCCGATAGATTCAACACTTACTTGTATGTTGGAATGTTGATTGAAGACGGCCAGTCGACCAATTACCACGGTCAGAGATGTAATTTTATGGCACAGCTAAATTCTTTTACCAAACATATAATTTTACACCTCCAATATCTTGAAAGCATTTTCGAAAGGGGTACGTCATGGGAGAAACCAGATTTTAAAAAGAAACCGTAAAACGTAACAAAGTTGAGACAAACCAATTTTTAAATAGGCAAGAAACAAGACACTAGTATCTTGTGGCATATTGATTTAATTACTGAGATACGTGCCGATGCCTCTTTACTCATACTGAGAAATTCCCCCCAATAGAAGAAATAAATTGATCTCAACTTCGTTTGGTTTCACAAGAAATACCCTACTGTACTTACATGATGCTGTGGGATTGCTTTAGTGTTATGTGAACAGAGGATGTTTATTTACTTCAATTATTTGTATTTCATAATTATGACAACAGGCATCACAGAATTTATTTTTAAATCCTAAAATTATTGTTTTACCTTATTGTGTTGGGTGCGTTGCCATGATATTTTTGAACTGACACAATCATTTATCCCAGTGGCTTTTTACCTAACAGTATCATTGCTTAACTAATTCATTGATTTCTCAATGAATAAAAAATATTCATAATCGACTGTCGAGTACTCTCAGGGTCTAAACCGATTAAGCTCAACAATAAACTCGAGTTCACATTGCCTTAAGTAGTCTTTCCTTGTTATTTGTAAATTTTAATAGCACACTTGCATAAACATACTTACAATAACTTATCCAGTTTCACACACGTGGTCTTGCTCTTGTCAAATAGAAATAAGAAAAATGTAATGTATCTGATGGTATTAATTATTGGTAGTTCAGTAATTGTGATTTCTTGTTGCATCTCATAACGGGTTGGTTAGTATTTGTAATTGTCGTGGACGGTGTTTATCATCCCAGCATGATTCTGGCAACTGTTTTAATTAATGGTGGAAACATGAGCAAAAAAATTTTGTAGTGACGTTGAGGTGAAGTAAATATATGGCAATTTCAGAGTGTATTTATTATTAAAACATAACTATGGCACAATTATAGTTTCGGACAAACGTGAACTATACAGCAATGGTTTATAAGTCTTATACATTGTAGGCCTCTGGTATGAAGGATTATTTGGGTGTTAAGAATTAATTTATGTCGTGTGTACAATTCCTTAAGCCTTATTACAACACTGTTTGATACCGCTGCATTGAGTAACATTTCCTGCATACTGTCCCCAGGAAGGAGACATGACTGTATATACAAAATACTAATCAGTGTTTAAAAAAATGTGATATTAATACATTGTTGCAATTAAATTATAAATAAATACCGTAAGGTGAAGATATTGGATAATATCACGTTCAAAGGATAAGTTGACAGATTTATGGCTGGTCAAGCATCACACTTAACGTTTTTGTCGCAGAAATACCATTTTTTACCTCAATGTGTCTATGAGAACGAGTTAATGAAAACTTTAGAACTATTTTATAAAAATACGAGCAAGATTATGAGCAAAAAAATTGTTGCGTGTACCGTGCTTGCCCGGTGAGATGATGGAACTCCAAGATTAGATTAGAAAAAAAGTCAAGTCATAAAATATCACAAGGTGCTTTTTCCTACGAATTTTTATTTTGTTTTGCTGTCCACTGATTTTTAATAATCACTTAAGAAACAAACAATATTTAAACTGCTAAAATGCGTAGAACGTTAATTTTTGTTTTAACTCATGTGGTTTCTCTGTTTTCATGCGAGCGATAAGTAGTAATCAAATAGAACTCTCTACACGAAATTTGTAGATATTTTATACTACAATAAAATATTCCGTGCCCGTGGTATCCAACTTTCGGACATTCGGACTGGAAAGTGGACATTGCACACTGGACAGTGGACAGTGGATGGACACTGGACACAATGCAACTTAAACTATACTATATTACTGTTTCATGTTGCCCGTTTAATGCTTGCACTGGATAGCAGAAAGCATCCATCTGTCCACTGTCCATTGAAACTCTGTCCGTGCCTAGCACGGAAAGTCGAAATGGTAATCTTATCTCTAGCTATACTCTAGCTATATGGCTGTCAGTAGTATTTGCTTGTAGGTGTAGATTTTATTCTATCAGTCTACTCATGTCTGATAAACTTGCTTCACGAATAATATCTTCATTAACTATACCAGCTTGATCCAGTAATTAACAAAGATGGACAAATCTGATATTTAGACAAACATTGTTTGGATGGAGCTTAAGTTAATAAGAAATCAATTCGCCGATTAAAATGTGATACGCATATTACTTTCCCACAGATTTTAAAATAATATGAAGGCTAGACTCGTCTACAGATGTAACCGTTATCACAACTTTTTGGGCAACTCATCTATCGCCTCGCAATTACCTTCATTTTCCATGCATTTTTTATGTTCTGGTGTCTACAGAATTTAATGCGGAAAGCTGTTACTAATTGTAAGTAAGCATGTTATTCCTTGTAAAATAATGAGATAAGATTAGTTCGTTGCCCTTCATTGCAGTAACAGATATTTTATGGCATGTTATAGTAAGATATTTCATAGCACGAAGTGTAGAAAAAAATACTGTCAAGATAGGCACGCTCATTTATCAAGTTGTATTTCGATACAAATGCAAATTTTATTATATATTTTCAAATATCTGCCAACACCACTCGCACTAATAAATAAGTTTTCTAATAAATAATGCCAAATAAGGGATAGCCATTTTAAATTTCCATGCCAACGCAATATACAATTACAGTATTTTGATTAAAAGGATCATGGAAATAATAAATAATAAAAATTTAAATACTAATAAATTAAATAATAATTTAAAGCATGTCATGATGTTAAAATTTTGATTTACGTATTTAAAATGCGATGAATAAAATAAAAACATTCTACAAACAGGTATACAGGTCTAATTTTAAAAAATAATAAATATTTTGGATAAAAAGTGACTGCAGCACTAAAACCTGCTCACGTTCCGTTACCATCCTCCCAATTTTTCAAAATTGCCACCGACGCCTTCTCCGCGATTGCGTATACTGCGGCCATGGTATTAGCGTTTACTACAACGGGCATTACACTGGCATCGACTACCCGTAACCCTTGTACTCCAACTACTTGTAACTTTGTATCCACCACTGTACTCGGGCTGTTACTGCTTCCCATTTTACACGTCCCGGCAGCATGCAATACAATATTAGCCTTTTCTCTTACCAGACACCTCCAATACTTCTCAGATCGGAAGGACAAATACCCACAGGCCGGCCATGGAATCGGATTGTACCTAGCCCCGATTTCTTTATATGCTCGGGTGCTTTCAAAAATCTTCAACGTGACCTTTATTGCTTCTACTAGTACCACCTCATCTCTGGGATTCTCAAATAATCTGAAATTTATTAGTGGACCCGCATCAATATCCGTATTATTCAAAGTAATGCCCCCTCTACTCCTGGGACGTCCCAAATTGGTTTTGCAATGCACCGCCGTCTCCCCTTCCCGCAAAGCATGCAAACCGGTTTCATTATTCAGTTGTGGTCCAGGACTTGAAACTAGGACAATTTGCAAATCTGGCCACACTGACACCCCCGAGGAAGTCAGGAACGCTTGGGCATGCTGACCATGAGGGGATGCGTAAGGACCGTCTCCAAATTTATTGTAGTATCTCCACGTTTTTCTGTTTAGATCTCTGCCCGCATCGAATACTTCAGATTTGTTGCTTATGAAAAAATCCATTTCAAGCCCCACCTGGTCATGCAGATTTTTGCCCACTGGTAGATCCTTTATCAATGTAACACCTGCCTGCTTGAGAGTCTGCTTGGGACCAATTCCACTTTTTAACAGAAGGGTGGGACTTCCAATAACTCCTGCACAAATAATTACTTCCTTTTTCGCTCTTACTGTTACTATAGCCGAGGATTTTACGTACGCGACACCGACTGCCCGAGTCTGATTCAAATGACCCCGCTGAAACAAAATTCGTTTGACGTTGGCAAACGTCTCGAGTTTCAAATTTGGCCTGCTGGTAAGTATTGGATGAATGTATCCTGCGTAGGAGCTAACTCTTCTTCCAAATCGCTGTGAAAATTCAATAGGCGCGAAACTCTCCATAGGGTGTCCATTGGGATCCACTACAGCGTATCCCAGTTCTTGACCGGCCCTCAACCAGCGCTTAAATCCGGGGGTATAATGGGGTCCTGAAACGGGGATCGGTCCAGTGCTCCCATGTTGGTGGCTTAAAAGAAATCTTCCGTTGTAATTTTCAATGCGCTTAAAGTGTTGCAGCATATTGGCATAATTCCAGCTTTGGTCGCCAGTTAGATTAGCCCAATTATCGTAGTCCATCGGGTGTCCTCTGTCGAATTGCATTCCATTTATTGCACTGCCTCCACCCAGTACATGGCCAGTGATGTAATTCGTAATTTCGTCTTGTTGATCAGTATTTCTGCGTGGCGTGATTTTGTACGTTTTAATAAACTCCGGTGTTCTATGCTTGTACATGAGGGCTGGAACGTTCAAGTTGGCGTGTGGAAATCCTCCATTTTCTATCAAGAGGACACTGTATTTTCCATTTTCTGAGAGTCGGCTCGCTACCACACAGCCTGCAGTTCCGGCACCAACTGTATAAAAAGTAGGCATTAAAGTTAATGTCACCACATATGATAAATAACAGCCGGAATCAGAAGAAGAAATTGTTTTCATTGACGTATTACCAACGATAAAATCGTAAACTTCAAATTTATCTTCTATTAAAATACTGGATACCAGGGTTGCCGTAAACAAGAAACGTATATACCAGCTTTGAGGAATTGTGGAAATATTATAGTACATCTTTGGTAAAGTTGGGAAACAGAAAAGGAGAAAATATAACATTGTCTTTGTTTAAGGGTCAAATTATTTCTGTTATGAAGCAAGTCTTTACAATTGCTTTTATAATTCCTCAATATTATACAACGCCCGAATTCATCATTTCAAAGTAAAATTGATGATAAAATAGCACTTGCAAGTTCAATAGATGATACGATTTCACATTGCCAAAACTAATTAGGAAATGCGTGCTTTGGAAAATAAAGTACTTCCGAGCTGCTAACGATAAATACAAGAAAGAACAATAATGCAACGTTACTGATAGACAAGGTGGAAGACATTATGCAATTTAAAAAATTCAATATTTAGTTTAAAGTCATTTTATGCTTTATATGTAACGACGACATCAGAATTAAAAAGCAATGAGATGTATCAGGCATGCATATTTGTAACTTAAGAAGAAATTAAGAACTTGTGTCACATTGACATTATTATTATATCCGGTATCTTTATAAATAGATGTTAAAGCTGTTTTTGTGAAACCCGCATTTTGCATAGGTTGCATTTTGGTTATTATTAAATATATTTAAAGCTATAATACTTATAAGATGAGATCTCTTCAAACAGAAAAGAGTGGAAAATTATAACTTCATTCAACAATTAGGAGTTGAAAAAAATCTGCATGTATGCACTATTACTGATCTGCAGCTAATTATGCCATTAAATTTGTCATAATGGAAACCCAATACAATTGGTAATATGAAAGTTACAAATTACATTAAACTGGCAAATATGACTAATAAAATGAAATAGCATGCAAATTATGAAAAAAGAACTCTCAATGCATAATGGTTTATTTATAAATTTAGAAAATACCCTTGATCATATAGTGTACGGTAAGTTATATTTTCATACAAAATTACGCAGATTATGTATTTGCTCTATCCTGCTATTTAAGGTTGAAATACCGCAAACTGTGATACCATACACAAGTTACAATTTAATTAATAAGGATGCTGCTGCAATATTTCATTCAGTGCCAACTGAAACATGAGGTTCTGCTATTACCTATACACGGTGTATTAAGTTGTGTCTACTAGCGTCTAGCCCTGAATGAGCCAGACGTACAATCCTGCTGCATCACAGTTTATCTTGACTGTACCTAATAATTATTTGTACATGATGTTACACTATCACTTTATCTGGGCAATATCAGAGTTATAAGAAAGTGTCAGTATCATGTTTTGTGCTCACAATGAAGCATAAATTGGAAATTGCCATAGTCTCCAAGAATTTGCCAATACCGCTTTCCTGCTTGTCAGAAGTTACCGAAATGACCTTTTCCATGAAAATATTGGCTTCCGTAGCGCTAATGTGTGTTAGATTGTATGAACTAAATTTTATACTCATACACAGCAACATCTGACGTGTTTATCGGAAATGGGGAATGTATAGTATGTTTTAAAGTATGTCAGTACTTGTTGATAAAATGTCTAGAGATTCGAAAATAATGGGTTGGCATATCAAGATGTCTTCCGTTGATCCTGGAAAATATAATTCCAAATTATTTTTTGTTATCGAGATGCACCATGACATACTGACAAACGTACATAAGCACAAAACTTTTTTTAATTAGACGTGTAGATGCATCGGATTAACTTGTAAAGCCGCTTTTGTATTAATAACTTGTCATAATAATTCTGGTTTGATATGTGCAAGGTGTCCAGAAGCAAAACTGCTAGAATTCTCAAAAACGCTTTTATTCGAATGTGAAATAGTTAGTAATACAATTGTATAGGTATTACTAGTATTATATATTATTAGCTTCAAAAAACGAAGACATAAGAAGGTGAAAATGTCCAATTATGATTTTTATACATGTTATAAACAACTTGGTATACAATTGAATGATAAACAGTTTTTGTTTTTCAGTCTCAGTTCATATTGTCATTTAATTCTGAGGATTCTCTTAGTACAGAAAAACAATTTTTCTTCCAAATTTCTATCAACATGGTTTAATATAAATATCACAAAAAGACCCTTCCAGTCATTATTTCTGTAATAAACGAAACTAATTTTATATTTATCAAGTGTAATTATTTTTAAAGTAGATAATATATAAATATGCATACCTGTTCCAATAATTAAATATTATAAAGCACTATTTAATTTTTGAGCACGGCAAATCAATGCGCAAGAATAGGACTTCGGTTGACAATAAAATTGCAATTAGAATGATAAGCAGAATTATTGTTATGATGCTCAATGTCAGGCCAACAAGGGAACTGAAAATAAAATAATATACACTTTTGGCAATGAGCAATTATAGCACTTTGTAGTAGGACATTTCTATAATCTATTAGGTCTTACTGTGTCGTGTTGTCGGGTGTGGCTTCCTTCATATTTCCTAAGAACAAAACCAAGCATTTAAAAATGTTTAAAACACAGAACCGTTAAATATGAACAGTTCTTCTGACAAAATAACAAGTTTACCTTTAAATGTTTGATGTATATTAAATGACAACCACGTAGGGCAAGATCAAAATTTCTTCTTTAATAAGGTTAAAGCCAGGCTTTTCTGAACTAAAATGTATTTGAAATCTTAGTTTTCTTCGAAGCAGCTTTTTGAGGACGCATTTTCCTCAACCTCGATAACAACAAATCATTTTATAAAATATGGACGATATGAAAATACGTTGTTGGAACTTGTCTTAGCAAGGGAAATACTGATATTCCAAGAGCGTATATAAGAAATATATATCCCGTTTTATACGTTTATTGGGTAAGGCAATAATAAAAACGACGAGTTACAGGGAAAATCTATGAGTAATCCTGTGTTTATTGTGTAAAGTCAGTTCTATTTTTTATGTAGCATAGTTTGTAAAAACTAGTTTAAAAGCATTTGAGCAATGCTAGTACCATAAGAAGTAGTAAACTACTAGCACGCATGACAAGAATAAAAATCCGAAAGACTTCTGAAGCATATTTAGCAGTTTGCTTACACGATGTAGTTGTCCAAGTTCAACTGTTTTAATTTTCAGGTACGATTTTGTTTTTTAACTTAGCGTTTGTTACCCGTTAGCATTCATCACCAAGTACAATACGCCGGCAGGAAAGGTGATAGTAGACGTGGGTTTCTGGGTTGGGTTACAATGGTTTGTATAGTCCAAAGATGGTTTTACCCGCGGGTTTCTAGCTATAAACCTGTGTGTAGGGTTATATGGGTAAACATGTGTATGTTGAACTTAATGGGCAAATATGGAGCATTATAAAGTTATATATGCGTTAGTTTATAAGTTATAACCTTTGACATTTAAGAATACATCATGATGTGCTAAGAACGCTCAACCCATTAAAACTCAGCAAATGAGACTTTATCTGGATATCATAAAATTCGGGTAATATTGGGTTACCCGGACCATTTGTATCACCCTTCTCCGTCTCTGGTTTGGACAGATAAGGATAATGTAGGTTTTAATGGGCAAATATGGGTTACAATTGTGGCATATATACCTTCATATCTTACTGCATAACTTTTTAAACGCGCCAACAAAAACCCTATCAAATATACATTATCGTGATCTGAAAAAAACAAGCATGGGTCGTAATGGATCATTTATTTTAACCACGTCCATCTCTGGCCATCAGTGAATATGGCGACGAATTGTCCCTGATGATGGTAAATACACATGCGAAACATTCCACCATTAATGAGTGTTACATTGGAACAAGAAAAAATCATTAGCACAAGACCTTTGAAAAATGCACTAGTGCTTTGCAAACGTGTTTTTGTGCCAATATGGATGAAAATCTGAGCATGTACAAGGACAGACATCACTGCAAATATATAACACTTGAACACACATACGGTATGAATGAAGACATAGTTATGCATTTGTAATAACTGCCTTCCTATATTAATACAAGGAGATACTACCGTTGATGTATCAATTATTGTTGTTTCTCTTTTGTTTCATATCATATTTGGCTAGCTACTTTACCGACATGTGAAATGTTGTACGCCGTACAGCATTACTGTTTTTGCATTCCGCTGTATTTAAAAAAACATTTCATGTAATGTAGACTAATCAAACATCACTGCCTCAAGAAATGTTAATATGATTTTTCAGTTTGCAATCAAGTTTGACACGCCTCGTAAAATGGAAAGAATATCACTTCATATACAGATTCTAGCCGTAGGTTTGTAATTACTAGTTACTTCTGGATACACAAATTTCTTACTTACCTACTATCTAAAATAATACCACCACATCCTCACACAGACACAAATAATGATGTCTAGAAATGATAACACTATCTATTTTGTTAGAAATAATACAATGCAAGCTTATTATCACCTTTCGAATTAAAGAATTCGTATAATTTTAGTATCATCTTTAGATATGGAGTAGGAGTATCATTTCCCATCAACTAACGAATTCTGGTATGTTCAAATCGTCTTTGAAACAACGCCAAGGCAATACGTCAGCCAACCTCAGTCAATCTCAACTTTATTTGGCAACTTAATCAAGGATAGATCCGCCTTTACTGGTAGTAATATGATATTATGGTTGCGGTAGTCTCACAATAGAGCCCCCAGGAGCAACAGTGGTTGGAAACAGTTGCTTACAAAATAGAGATTACCATTTCATTTTTTTACGACAGCGTCGGTACATGTTCTGTATTACGACCTTTGTGTAATTTAAAATCATTTAATATTTAAAATAGTACCTGGATGTACGATTTGCATTTTCGTAAATTCCCGTCTAACCTGTATAAAATATAAACATCTTATTTTTAGGCTACAGTTGATCTGCAGAATTTTCTGGATTACAGCTACCCTTAACCTTGTCTGCTTTCTGATGTTCCAGCTTGGTTGTATATTTCGCAACAACTCCAATTAAATAGGGTGTAAGAAGACTTAAATACTACGTAAATGAACCGTAACAAGCGTGTTAATGTATCTAAGCTCAGATTAAACGGTATTTATTGCTTCATTGTGCACGTACGTACAACATTTTTTTTTACAAAACCATAACTAACAATCGAACATTAATAAAATTATTGGTTTTTACTACCCGCAGTAACAACTTTTATCAGCGTTTTGTTGTTAATAATATTCAAGGAGATGTACATGCACATGATTTTGTATTCAAAATCTCGCGATCAAATGGTATTACACGCAACAAAAAAGCACTAAACGTGTTTGAATGCTTTACTTTTTTATTTTATCGGACATGGTATAGATGATTACAATATAATTTAATTTCTATGGAGAAAATACTTCAACAAATCAAGTTGTACATGTCATGTTATTGCATTGATGGGAAATTGATTAAAAAACCAACAATTATATTAGGTTCATGCATATTCACGTTGTGTAAAGGCTATTACAAAATAAAGTACACAGTTTTATTTTCAAGGACAGTTCCACATTATCGTTTTGGCTACATCCTGTAACCATTCAAAGCCAGGCTCTGGTATGCCATCCAGTTTATACTTTTCAAGGGAATACACACTTCCATACTGTAGCAGTTCAGCCTGTGTATCGTAAAGATACCAGAAAAATGGTTTATCAAATACAAGAGTATCCTCTTCAGAGGTCCGTTGCAAGGCTGTTCCGGGATTCTCTCCAGATTCGGGAGATTCTACTTCATTTGATACCACCTGACCGTCATCGTTCTTTTCTTTGTTTGAGATGGATTGCTCCTTATTGTCAAATTTTTCTTCATCACTCAATTGGTTGCTTCTATTTGCTTCTTCGTCATTAATAAATGGGTCTTCCCCACTGAGTTCTTCCTCGTCAGCTTCTTCTTTGTCTTCGTTTACCTTGTCGTTATCGCCAGTTTCTTTGTCATCGTTTAATTGCTCGCTATCATCATTATTCACCAGCTTCTCCGTTGAATTTATTGTGGTCGCTAGACATGACATACATAATTTCATGCATTTTGTTAAAACATGTGTTTAATTTTAGTTCACAAATTTGCACCTGTTCCTGATGAAAACTCGATAAACTCCCCGTCAAATTTAATGTGACTAACTTGAACAATTGGAGTCACAAAAAATGGTCGTAGAGCAATATAATTTTCTTTTCCGCCGGCTGCCTCAATCCCACTCTCTGGGTCGCTATGTTCCGTAGGCAAGCAAAATGTATTATTCATTCCCAGCTGAAACAACAAATGACGCAAAAATAGGTAATTCACACTTTTTTTGAAAAGAGCATAGGTACCTAAACAGGGCAATGTACACAAATTTCCCTCAGTTTAGACCATAAGATAAGATTACTGCCACATGTATTGAAAATTGATGGCAAAAATAATATAAATACAAATGAATGAAGCATTGGAATCTAACATCTTTCAAACTTCTCCAGTGGTTCATGAGAATGATTAGATTTATCTTCGGAATTTGAATTTTTCTGGGGTCATTGGACATCTGCCACTGCAAAGGATTCATCTTGCCCCTCAAGAGTTGAGGTAGGTCTTCTCGAAAGAAAGTCTCAAATTCTCGTTTTGGCAACACAAATACAGCGTACTTTGCTTTGTCCTGTAACTTTCACATAATTATACTGTAAATACCTTTATATTTAATTCTGCGAGAGGGCCTGTTACTACCTTATATACATACCGCAAATGGAATGGCAACCGCAGTAAAATTCAGGTCATCTAGGACGGGACATGGACCTTCAACTTGATAAAATGGCACGGACTCCCCATCAGAAAACTGTCGTTTCCCCACCGAATTCCAAGTATTTAACCAGCGCCCTTTGTAGTGCGTAGTACCAATGTAACCACCCACCGTGTGCTCATAAAAGGCCGCTCCCAGCAAGCGATTTAAGGGAATCAGGTGACCGTCCAATGTGCCTCCCGTATTTTCAGCGAGCAAAGCGTTCATTAATTGGCTGGACATGTCCCAGTCATTCCAATAGTCGGTATAGATTAGCTTCGTTTGGAGCTTTTGCGCTTGCTCGGGCAGCGCCACAGAAGTAGTTTCGTCTCTCGCAAACAGGAAGTTGCTGGTGCTTATCTCGGCTTTTTTATATTTTTCCAGGAGGTCTGTATAATAAACAGAAATTGATTCCTTGGGTACTTGCAGAACTTTCTCCATTCCGTCATCGAAGACATTCCACACTTTTGAATGAATATTGGCTAACATGTGGGTGACTCCAAAAGGGGAGAAACAAACGGCTCCTCGGGCATCATACCCATTCTTCCCATTTTGAGTTAAAAAGAAGGGCTATTGGGAATTCATCTATTTTATTGGTAGCCTCGTCAGGAACATGTTCTACCGGAAAATTGATAGACAGGTTTACCATAATTTCAAACCCCTTTTAATACAGTCAATGTTTTTAAGCTGTTACCTTGGACCCCTCCTGGAACCCTCAGACTCTCTTGTGCTGTCATATTCAAGTACCTATAGTTTCGTGTTGTCAAATAGCAGAAGGAATAAACTTTATAGTAAAAAGCATGACGTAAATGCTTCACCGCAATTCCTGGAGCAGCGAAGTAAACGCCAAGGATGGTACTGTACTTAGGCGTAGATTATGACCTTTAATGGGAAATAAATTACAATCTTGGGTTTCTTTTGTAGTCCCCTTTCCTATTTAGTTTTTACTTGTTTCCCAGTAAAACATTTTACAACATTTTCCTAATAAAGCGCATTCTATGAATTGCTCTTTGGTTTAGTTTCTGGTTAGCATTGCGGTTGGGTTTCTTGCTAATTAATTTAGTTCCTGCTTTTAAAATTTTAGGTATATAGATTCAACCAGTCTTACAAAGGCTATTAATCAGAACAGGAATGGGTCTCGTCAGTAAATTTACTACTGTTAGTTGGTGACACATTTAATATGCAGTTTTGCAAAAAATATTGTGGTATTTCAAACAACTGGTCCAACCACAGCGTCCTGAAGCAAGTCCGGAAGGAGAATTTATAAGTAAATAATTTCTTGTAGCAATAAGGAAAATACGTTTGAATAAATACCAAGTTATTTACTTATAGTATATGGGTTTCCGGTGGAGACCAACCAAAGCAGGAAATACGTATTAGTAAGTTTGAAATTACAAAGCAGTACGCAGGAGCATTGATTTTTATAACGGCTTTTCCAAAATGACATAATCACTTCACAAAACAATCACTCCTACACATTAAAAAATGCAAGGGAAATACACATGACTGCGGTTCACATTAGTGGGTTAAATAAAGTACAAAATATTAAAGTGGTGTATTGGTTATGTTTTCAAGTAGGAAACAGAAACAATCAAACTATAACCTGTTTATTGATATGTAATGCATTCCAATAGTGTTTTTAATCAGAGTGCTTTAAGTTATTATTACCAACAAAATCAAAAATTTTGCATTAAAGTATATGGAATGTAACCAAAAGTGCTTATAAATATACGATGTAATATAATCATCCATTGTCTGTAGATACTGTGAATAATGTCGTCACACCAATTTAAAAATCGTCAAGTCATCACGTCTACCCCAGGTTACGTAAATACTTCTTCTACCATGTCTGAGTCTGATACAATATTCGAAAAAATTTGTAATAATCTTAAACGCTAAAGAGTGACCCACATGATTAATAGCAATAAAATATTCTTCATTGTTTTAATGCAAGTTACGTAATCTCGCTCGGTTGAGCAATTTATCTTTCTACTTTGTACTTCTAATGTTGTCCAGTTTTCCTTATTAGCATCTACAACTTTTCGTAGTAAGCTAAAATATGTATGTGTTTTTGTGTTTTTGCTATACTTAGGACGTAGCTAACTTTCTGCCTAGTCACTGTACAGCTGAAGTAAAATTCGCACTTATAATTTCAACTGGATGGAGTTCAGTTCACTAGGTAAGAAGACTACACCAGTTCCACGAACCATATATTAATTCATGTCAGGCAACAATTACGACAACAACGTCCTAACGCGGACACTGAATTAGGCGGAAGTGGGGAATTTTTCTGTGACAAGGAAAAGTTGTACAAACGACAATACATTTTTTAATGAGGTTTAATGTCTTGTGTACAAGTTTAATGCATAAAGGCATCGCTACCATTATGAGGAATTCATACTTTCAAGGGTCGTGTTTCTAATCCAAATAACACTGCTTTTGGAATTGAGTCACTGTCAGTTGGTCGAATGAAGCACACAGTAATAATGCAATGTGTATTAAATAAAAAATATAACAGCCCTTTATCTACATTGCTTTTATTTAATTTGTACATGACTCCACTAGAGAGTAGAGCTATTTTCCGCAGTGGTGTTGAATGTTAACAAAAAATCTGGAAATGCACTGTACAAATTGAAGAACCATAATACTGCATTCACAAATTCAAATGATATGGCTTTGATTCGTAATATTCACTTACTGCTACCGCATTGCTTGAGTGTCATTTTCTAAAGTTATTTTTGTCGTAGGAACTTTGAAAGTTAAAAATCAGTCTAAACTGGTGCATTCCAAGGTCTATCTTGATGAAATATAACATTTTCAACATTTCTTTCCAATTGTATATACTGTTCTGCAAACAAATCATATGTAGTGTGTTTGTGTGCATTGCTTTTGTGCACGTGTGCGTCCCATTCTCCCTCATCTCCTTGTTTCTATGAAGAATTCAATTATTAAGGGGACACCTTAATTGGAATTGCGTCAGTGACCAACTTGATGAAACGTTTCATCTCTTCGTCAGACACCTTTCCTGATAGGGAGCTTAACTGTTTTCGTAGTAAGGATGGGTTGTTAGTAAACTTGCCAGTAACTTCTGTGATCATGTTTACATCATCACATCCATGAGTAAGTAGCTCCAGTAATTTTTCATTGGTGAGATGACCATTTCCAACCTTTTCCTTTTCCCAAAGTCCGTACGAGTTACGAAGTGAGTCACTGTTTATATTCAAGCGCCTTGCTCTCTTGCTGTTGGCTGACCTGATTTCAACAGAATGGAAGTTGTCGGTGTCTTCTCACAGCTTGCGACGGTGTGCAGGAACCCCTTCTTTCATTTGCTACTTCATTACATGCAATATCTACTTCCAGCTGACTATAAAAGGAGCTACTATCCACAGGAGTTGGGTTGGTGTCAGTTTCTGTCAGATCGGGCGTAACTTTCTCAATGCTGCTGATAGAACCCAACTCCTTTTGCTCTGCTGGAGGGAGATCTTTGGCCGCTGGGCACAATTTCTTTTGAAGAGCCCTCACATAATTGAATTTTTTATTGCCACCTTCAATTTTTACATTAATGATGTCGACCCCAAAATCAATTTTGGCAAATTTTGGCAGCTTTGTATTTTCATCATGGAAAACCATCTTCACCATTAATGTATGGGAAACCACATGGGCGAATTCCGCAGGCAGGTTTGTAATTGGGAGTCTCTTTAAGTCACTTTTTATTTCACCGTACGCAGATAAAAAATCTAGCACTGGGGAACAGTCATCAAAAGCTGGAACTCCTTTCAGATGTACAGTTTTTATTGAAGGAGCATACATGTATATTTGTATGCTTGCATCATTCACTGTCAGGTTTTCCAGTTGTATTGCTTTTTTGCACTCCTCAGGGTCACTGAAGAAAACTCCTAAATAGCCGCCATTGATTCTCCCAAATGACTTAACTGACGATGGATTAATGATCTTTGCTAGTGCGGCAAGATAGTCCGTTGTTTTCAGATCGTTCCTGTATTTTAGCACGATGCCGTGTAAGTCTGAATTTGCACACATGTTGCAGTAATTTAAAGTATCAGAGTGGATTGTATCAACCACTTAGCTATAGACACCAGAGATATCGTATTTAAATTGTTTCTGTAATAGGAAGCAGACTATAATAAACTACCGCTATTCCAAGAAATGATTTTATTGAAATTCAATTTGTGTAAGTTGAAATTGTGGACCCATAAAGTAGCACATTTAATAAAACTGCAATACGTAATTTCGTTATTTAAAAAATTGACTGAAACGATGCTGTAATTATTGTGATGTGTCTTTTTGATATATAAATCCCCAGTTCTTTGTAAATAATGGTATTTGGGTACTGGAATTGAAATTCCGATGAAGATTCTGGTACACTGATATTTTAAAGTACAAGAAGTGTATCACATGCGTACTACATTACTCTATATTACACAATATCTTGGTTTAGCTCAACGTAACTCAATGATACTATAGTATACACAATGGTTAGTA
>JAHZNE010005242.1:0-25885 GCA_027744055.1 Callyntrura sp. NNG-2020
TTTCATGGATAACATCTGTAATACATGCTGTATACGGTCAGGATTTACTTGACCTGTGTACAAACACTGCACTGCTATTATATTTAAAGTGTTTTATTTATTTATTCTATGCAACAAAGTGCATCTTTTGTGTTTTTTTTTGTTTTTCTCTCGATATCCACCACCATTATGCTGTTCTAGACCCATCGAACTGATTGCTACGAAGCGAAACTGAAGATAGCTCGAACAGATTCTGCAGATTCCCGGCATTACTACCTGAACGTGGAAAACAACAAAGGTTCTGATAAGTACTCGGTTATACTTCAAGTCAGAGGTGAGCTTGACATATCCAAAATATTTCTCAACAACTTTTCAACCATACTTGGCTGAACAGCCTCCTACATAAACTGTTTGCAGGATTTGATTTTATTTTTGCAGACCCAGTGAGTATGGCTACCGTTATTGGGGTGATCATCGGCTGCTTAATTTTACTAGTCATCGTCGTCCTTATAATTCTTTACGCCTTCAAAGCTGAGAAGTGGTGCTTTTCTCGTAAGTTTCTGTGTCTCTCTCTGTTCTATCATCTCACAACAAAAACTTTAAAAAACTAACAAATATTAATCAAATATATAAACAAAGTATCAACCTCTCTCATCAAAATTTCATTTCATTTTTCAAGCTCTGTAAATACACTCTGTAAATAATATACATAATACTTACATTGGTATACAAACGTGTACAATATCAAAAACACGATTTTCGCCCAATAACAACTTTTGTAATATTAACTACCAACCAACTCGACTACTACTACCACCACCACCACCACCAACCAATAGTACTTAAAAGAATATTTTCTACGGTAAAATAATTTTTTATAGCGTTCACCTTTACGTATGACATTATATATTACCTTTAGCATAACACAACGTATCTGCTCTTTATAGCAAATACGCACACTCGAAAAACTTCTATCTTTTTTTTACCCGGAAACTCTCTTCGAATTAATCAAAATCACCTCTACTACTTTCAATAACTCGCCTTCATTTGCCTTATAGTAACACTTTCTTCCCAATACTTCATGGTACAGTAAACTTGGCACATAAACTTTTTGATCAATCAATTTACTTTCAAACACTGTATTATCATTCTTATCATATTACAAGTAGGCGTTCTCGTTCTGCTGTTGACTTTTCTCCTGTGTCTAAAATATTTTCTCTAACTTTTTCTAACATGACGACTATGTAGACCGTAAATGTTTAAGTAGACCGTAAGTGTAGTGCCAAAATCCAAAATGCTTTTTTCACAAAAATCTCGCGTCTCTGTTATTCACTTTCCTTTGTGTGTATGTGACTGATTTGTCATTCTAATATTGTGATTAACTTTTACTATTTTACCTACCCGAAAAAAGGACAAGGAATCTCAATTTTTCATTTCTTCCTGGTGAAAGTTTAGCAACAATAACGTGAAATTATTAAAGTTTCCCGTGATTTACACACAGTCGAAAAGTTTAGAAAATGTCTTTTAGAATCAGCATCTGGCCCAATTTTTCCCAGTGAATTCAGACAGTTTGTTTTACAAAAGTATTTGACGTGATAGCAGTAGTCAAAGATATAAACGCGCCAGTTGAAAAGGGTAGGACAGGAACTACTACTAGTTTGAATAGTGGAAATGGAACTTTGAATGATGTTTTACAACATGATATTATGTCACACGACACCGCTCATTTTATTAGGAGCACAAGCACGCACGCTATTTCCACTTACAGCTCTAATGCATTAGTAGGAGGTGTGGGGTGGAGAGCAAAATTGGAGACAATGAAGTTTACTGAGTGAAATGTGAGTAATCCGTGAAAATTAAGTTAAACTAACAGGCTTCTTTTGCGCAATTAGGAAGGGAAAAGGAAGAGAAAAATAGGTCTCGATTCTAGAAATAAAAGGCAGAGAAAGCGAAACTTTTTTTTGGAATCATTGCTTTATATTCCTATTCCTACTTTTCTATACACACGTCCTTTGCGCCTATTCGGAGAATAAAAAAGGAAAGTAGGAAAATCTCAGTGGAAGAGTAGTCGAATCTTTTGTAGTAGAAGTCATCAAAAATCTATTTTGTATGTATCTAATTTTCCGTTTTCGAAACGAAAACTATTTTCAGAGAAAGTATACTGGTACTGTGAAATATAATTTGTAACGGTAAACTACACACGTAAAAATGAAAATGATGATTGTCCAAATACCTTATATCTGCTTCCATAAATGCCACTATTACAACTATTGTAGCTGTCTAACTCGTACGTGTATGTATCTCTGTATACATGTACAAACTTATATAGTCCTACATTTTTATCCTTTTTCTTTTCTTTTCAAGAACCTTTTTATTGGAAAACTTTAGGTCATTATCTTTGCCATCACACATTTCTTTTACCGTCTTAAAAATCTACTTAAAGAGTAGTAGATTACCTTCTCACTACATCCATTACACCACTTCACTCTTCTGCTGCCGCCACCACACCGCTTTTTTTATTCTACATTCTCATGTCTCCCGTTTTAGTAGGTGCACAAAAGGGATGTTGTCAGCTTGGTAGGTTCCGTATTTACAGGGAAAATAGTTCTTGGAAGCAAAAAAGGGAAAATCCACCACAGCGCTTTTTATTTTCCTTCTGTCCATTCACACAGCCCAGTCAAGCCACACAAAAAAACCAGCACGCCAGCCTTTCGATTTGTCAGATGCCGGGTAGCATCATATGGTCTAAAGTGAAAGTGGCAGAAAGACGGAAAGCCTTGACTATAAACATGTATAAATGTAATATGTAATCTCCCAAACTGTTACTACTGTACCAAATGTCATTCCTACACGCACACTACTCCTATCACGGTCATCTTTTACAACTTACGGTTTCTGGTGAAAATTTATCTTTATCATATTTTTTCAATTGCGATAATTTAATGACCTAATTCCTCCTCACTTTCATGGTCAACTATATTGTCAACGTGTGGTTCTACTGGAAGATGGTAAAACATTTTTAGCTTGTAAGTCCACCACCGTGCTTCGGGTTTTCTTTTTACGTAACGTCCTTTGTGACATTGCCAAAAAGGCATTTGTACACAAATGGATTTCGCTTGAGTGTATATATGGTCCATTTTACGAAATCTAGTTAAGTACATAAAAAATCGTCAACCCGCCAAAACTCCGAAGCCAGCTCTACACTTTTAGTGATATTTTTAATTTATCATAGTTCACTGCAGCAGCACTACTTCAACAAATCGTAACTTTTTGGCTCACCGCAAACAATCACAGAGAAATGGCAGTGACAGTGACAATTATTGATAGTAATTGTCCATTTGTCGGAAACTTACGACGATGTCTGCCCTAATAATTGCCATTGAACCAGTGTACACATACCTCTATTCCTCCCCAATCATTCTAATCTTCCCCATTCTATTTTTTCAATACCATCATACATATATATGTGTCACCGCCGCACCACACACACTATCAATTCTGCAATGATAAGAAGAGCTGCGTTGCAGCAGCACTCTGCTTACTATTGTCTTTTTGTACAACACGTAAGAATAACGGTTGAAAGGGTATTAAAAGTCCACCTTAAATGTCTGCATTCCGTATCGTCCAAAGAAATATCTTTTTCGTGTCACGTTACTAGTTTTTATTATATTGCCATTTAACACGCCAGTGACTTAATATTTCTATTATAATGACTATTATTACTTTATTTATTTGTTGCTATTTCGTATATGGTATATGGTCTCGTCCAGTCTTGTGGTTTGTCTAATCTACTTCTCTAAATCATAATAATTACTATCTTTTCTTTAACAATCTGAGAAATCGGAAAGAGAATAATAATATTATATTATGTGCCTAATTATATCACTTTATTACTTCTACTATATATATAATTGTCAATCTTCTTATTCTTATTGTTTTCTTGTCTTGTCTCTTCCGTCTCTCTGGTCTGGTATGTATATTACTATACAACATGTGATGTGTTTTGTCTTTTTGTGTCTTTTCTTGCAGCCTGGTTCGATCCGTTTCATCTTGAAATGGGTGCATACAATATAAAAAATTAAATCTTTTCTCTTTTTATATTACGTACTGTACTCTCTCTCTCTCTGCCACTTGCAGTTTTGACTTTTTTCTATTGGAACGCATTTTAGAGTTGAAATTTGAAATAAATTTAGTATAGTTGCACTCAATACAAAATTTTGTACTTAGCTAGAACAAATACGCATATATTTACACTACAAAATACGCGAGTTTCAGTTTTAAAAAATGGGTTCATTTCGCACATTTTTGATAAAACAAAAGCACAAAATATTGCACCTGTATTCTTTGAGACAGGAAGTTTTTCACAAAACGGTATACTCGACACCGCTTTTTTAGTTGCTGACTACTGACGACAACTTGCGACATTTGAAATACCGCTTTGTTTAAAATATATGTATATTTTTTGGAATTTGAAATCCTCATATGGAAGTAAATTTTAAAGTAGGTTTGAAGGCTTGGGCTCCTGTGGCTTTGTTTTCAGACGCGCGTTGCCATTTTTTCCGTTTAATATTTATGACTGCTACAAAAACGTTAGGTATGTACTAAGTCAGTTCCATAACAGGAAACAACACGGAAACAACTCCGTTGCAAAACATGGAAAGTGAAGGAATAATTTAGTTGTGTTGTGCTGACAGTTGTGTAGTTCATGTAGATGTGAGAAATGTACATTATTTATGACAGGCTTTTTAAATTTATAGAATACTAAATTTTGAACATTATTGTTAGCTAATCAGTCTTTTTAAATTTTCTAAAGGGACAGCTAGAAAATTACTTTACGACTGCGTCGCGTCAAGTTCCTGCTTATGAATATACTTACGTTATTTAAAGTTTGCCATGTTGAAATTTACATTACATTTACAATGTGAGGCAGTCTAGACATACCTCCTCAACTAAAACATTTTGGAGTAGTGTATTTGTATATCGTTACATAGACTATAACCGACCTTAGTTTATTCCTTTTTCCGTCCCTAAAACGTTCCATTGGTAGTTGCAAAGCAATATTTTGGGTGGAGTTTGTATGTCACCACAAATCACCAGTAATTTTTTAACATCACAACTTAATCCCGTAGGTTATATTATCACCAGACGACTTGAGGGAAAGCGGACTGTAAGTAGTGTATGCATGGAAAATGCTTCATAAGAGGTGGTAAACAAAGCTATTTCAGAGAACGCAATGGCTCGTTGTCAAATGGAGATTGTAGCTGTTAGCAAGTAAGACATATGGGCAAAGAGGTTATGTGCACGCTCTCTTGTGATCACTGGTGAAATTGAGATCACCACCGCAAACGTATAACCAACAAGCAACCCGACTTATAGGCATCTAGGCTTTTCTATGTGTGGGATTTACCTGCTTGATATTTCATTTTCTCCTGTGTGTGCACAAACCTCGACGGAAATGTTTGTAGGGATGATGTATGAGCTACGAAAGTACTGACGATAACTTATCTGCAAGTTCATTTCCTTCAAAGCGTACAACGAGTTTGAATTTTTCCAAAAGTAGCAAAAATGATAGCAACTGGAAAATTGTGTCAATGCCCAAAACAAAAAATAACGGATACGTCAAAAATGCTTCAATCGCTTATTTTGCACAAGCATTTTTATTTCTCAACGCTTTTCGCTTTCTACTCACTGTGTAATGTGTTCCACTATGTGTACATAATACTAATAAGTCGTTATTTTGTATTTATGTGTATGTATTTATATATGAATATAAGTTTCAATGTTGCACGGTAAAATGTTTACGTGTGTGCTTATCTCCTTTCTTCTGTAATATAGATAATAATCATAAGTTTTGATGAGTGTTTTTAGCTGTAAGTAAAATATATTTTCTACAGTACTATATGCCTCTAAAGTGCAACTCTTCCATCTCGCTGATGGGAAAGGATTATGTGTTGCTTGGTCCTGCTCCATAAACGATTTGGAAAAAGTACTTTTTCGATCAGTAGTAAATTTTACACTGTTGATTACTAACATTCCTTGTTATTATACATGTTTTACGTGTAACATATTAAACCATTTTTACTGTTGCTGACTAAATGTTAACTTTTCCATTTCTACAATAATGAAATCTCTAAATGTGTGTTTCTTTGTTGTTCTTTTTGCGTTGACTTTTACAGAGAGGGGCGACTTCAAGCCTACAGACTTAGAAAGGTAAGCTATTATACATTACTTCCGTTTATTCGTTGGCCGCGTCCCGCACGAAAGTATTTAACGCCAAAATAACGCTGTTTACGCGCTCCCATCTCCCAGCAGGTTGATATGATAGCAAAGATAAAAGATATTACCGGTTTCATGAGAATGATACCCTGCACATAAGTACAACTTCCGGGTTCATATATACAGTTGTGATATGTTTCCATTCATTAAAAACCTTGGATGAATTTTGATATTTCCAAAAAACACCATTTTTGTTCTGAGTGGATAGGAAACAATAAAAAAAATTTATGTCAGTAGCTGGCTAAATAATCGTCACTTTTTTAAGATAAAAAGCCTTCCACTTTACATGGACTAAACTTACCCTTAACTTTGAGCCATAGGTTGTTCTCATGAAGCAGTTTAAGGATGACAGAATATCTTATTTTTAAAAAATCCCTCACTGAAGAAATACTATTTTGCTTTTACATGCATACTCTTTTCATAAAAATATTGTGGATTGTGATTGTGAAGTGAGATTAAAGTACCTTTGATGTATTTTCTGCTTGTATCCTCTTTCATAAACTATTTTGAGAAAACAGCTTTTCTTCTCAATACGTATTTTTCCAGAAGAAAGTCCTATATAGTTTGACCTTTTAACGAGTTTTTCATTCAGTATAATAATTCATATAATACCATTTTTATCGCTTTAACAGTTTGATATTTTATAATTATGTATTTTACTAATCACGCTCTGTATTTTTTGGTTTGTTTGTTTTTGGTCTGCTGGTCTTGTGCTCTTCTCACACGCGCACACACACTTCTTCTCTATCCGTAAAAAATATTTTGGCCGGTACCTGCTGCTGTTGCTGTTCCTCCTGCTCGATCCATCTCTGAATGGCGCTCTAACGCAATCTGATTAATAATAATCACGATTGTTCTCATGTGTGAATGCTGCAATGTTTCTGCGAACGATTTTATAAAAAAAACAGTGACAAAAGTGATATGGATGGGAGCATACGAGAAGAGCAGCGCCTAGGTCATCATCCGCACATTCACCACCCGCATGTTCACAACAACGGCAAGACCACTGGTTTTGCTTCCATCCCTCAGACCGAACTTCATCTGGGTCACCCACACATCAAGGGACGGAACATACGACCTCCAGACTCTGCCATCCCCACGGATTATCACATAATGAAGGTACTGGAAGCACATCCAAATTCACTTCCTTCACAGCCACTTCATAATCTGTCCTTTCAATCACAGCAGCAACAAGCACATCACAATCATCAACCACCGAATCCGCATCATCCGTTTCAGCAGCAACAACTTCACCATAATTCCCCGTCTAGTAAAAGCAATAATGGTTCCGCCATTGCGGCCATCTCTCCTCACGGTGGTGGCGGCAGTGGCTCCGCCACTGTCGATAACTTGGATGTTCATAAAACAGATCATCACCATCCTCATCAGCATTATCCTCATCATCAGGGCCATACCACATCATCATCCTCTGTGTCTGTAGGAATATCATTAGGGGCAGGGACTTTAGAGAGTAGTTCTTGTAACAACGTCAATAAAGATGAAAAAGGACGTAATGGTTGTAATAGCAGTAGTAGCAGTAGTGGTCGCACTCGAACTCGATCGCAAACGCTCTCCCGACCCACTGGTAGCAGCAGTGCCATCAGTTCCAATAAGCACTCGTCAACAAAATCGCCAAATAAAAGTAAATATAGCGGTAGTAATAATAGGGAGACTAGTAATGGTGGAACTGCCATGTACTATCATACGTATAACCCCCACAATCCCAATAAGTCCATCCCGCAGCATGCCCCGATACCAGACTGCACAGAAAGTATTGGTGGCTGGGCTTACGGTTCAATTTGTGATACAACACATTGTTGCAACAATTTTGCAATCTCGTCGAGTACCGCAGAGGCTGCTGGTGGATCCGGAACCAGTTGTGGACTCAGTAATGGAAATAATGAGTCTCTGGGCGTGAGTCGGTGATGGTTGGGCTCCATGGGTCCTCTTTCACGAGAAATGAGAGAATTTTCTCATCATCAGCAAATGAGCAACCCGCAACATCACAGATTTTGTCATGTTGAACATGGGCGAGGAGTTTTGTTAGGAGTAGGGAAAAGTAGTAGTAGAAAACCACATCATATCCCCTTGGAACTATCTTCTGACCAATTAGCAATTGTAGGAAACAGTCATAATCATCATCATCATCTGCTTCATCATTCCCAACATGATCGTCCCCCAATCTTGAATGGCAGTGATGAGTGCAATAATAAACAATCCCTTTTACCCAAACATAACAACGGTTGTGGCAATCATAATAATAGGAATAACGGTAATAACGGAAAAATTAAAAAACGAAATGGAAATGGAGCTGGTAGCAGTAAAATCCCTACTGTCGTCGCATTACAAACATTTTCGAATTCCGCCTCTCCTGGTAGAGATTCTGCTCCAAATCCTCTGCCTTCAGAATCCTTATACTTTAAGAAGTAGCGGCCCGTTGTTGACGAGTTTTAGTTATCATGCGACCGTTAGGAATGACGAGAATACCATTATAAATTGAGTCATTTAGAAAGTGTTGAAGATTAGAGTAAGAGAAAAAGTAGTCCATAGAGAGACGGTTAATGTAATCATTACTTCCGTATTACTACTCCGTAAACTCGCATAAAATGTGCTATTATCATGTACGCAACGTCTTTCCCTTTTGTCGTGTCTCCACGTGAAATTTGATAATTTTTCTCTCTCCGCGCACTCATGCAGACAGACACACACTGAAGATCCAAACGAACCGTGTATGAAAATTCTCTGTCTTCTCTCCGATCTAGTAACGCTGAATCACTTTCATTCTCTCAGTCATTAGGTATCTAACGACTCTGTCTCTGATAATCTTGTTCTAATTGTGTTACTAAACATTTGTCTCTTTTTGTCGTTTTCTCTCCTTTTTAATATAGCTGCAGCTTGTTTCGTCATGCTGAAGCTGAACTTAAGAGAGACTGTAAGACTTTCAGCTAAAAGTACGAATATACACTATATACATAATTAATTATGTATTCAAACTTTTTTCCACTCCACAGAATATATTATACTTTTTTTTTAATCAAAAAGAAAGTAAATATATTGTTACTAGTAAAGCAACTGGTATATATATTTTTTTATTAATTAGCCTTATTTTTGTATTTCCTCATTTTCATTTTCATTGGAAATAAATTTTTATCCGTAGTAAATTTAGTTTTTTTTACCAAATAAACAATGATAACTACACCACTCTACTACTTTTTGCTATTTTCCAAATGATAATATAACGCTGTTGGAAAATATAATAATTTTTAAATATTTTGATCAGCACTAAAAATGATTTTTGCATTGTTTATACGCAGAGGCAGTATAACTATTTTTATTTGTACTAAAATTTCTGGAGTTGGCATTTTACCTAATACTACTCCTTAAATAATCTTATAAATATATACTACTTTATGTATAAACACGTACTTTTGAAAGTCTCACAGTAGCATAAAAAGTTGATTGCGTTTTGCTGCTACTCGCTCATGTAATTAAATTTGCGTTTATGTTTATCTATGTTGATTTGAGAATAGATTTTTAGCTACCTATTTCAAATTTGTCTATCGTTTAAGTTGCTATTATAATAAATAAAATGTTGCCTACAAATCGTGTATGTTAGTAAGAAGCATAAACTAGACGTTCGTTTGTGGTTTCATGATCCTGCTGAAATTTATGTTGATATATTATTTGCAAATTTTGACAATATGCTCTTGTGGTTCGTTCCGTTAGGATTTAAATATTCCGCTGGTCATTCCTTCTTTAATAAAACAATCCCTGTATATTATGTGTGTTATGTGGCTTTACGCAAACTCGAGTTAAAGTTTAACGCATCCCCGCCGTGTCCATATTAGTGCTCCCTAAATTTAGAAATGAGAAGTGTAAACTTAAATACGTAGTGATCGATATAAAGTTTGAACTTTTGGCATAATTTTTCTTCAACTAATAAAAGCAACTACCTCTCACGCACAATTATTGTAAATAGTTTTCTTAAACGTTTAAAGATTTTGTGATAATTTGCTGTGTGATTAAGAACAACTTGTAATGAACGCTCCCTTTTTTCCTCCATTCATTTATATTTGCTACCAATTATTACCAAACCGATTTTGCACCTTATACTACCTATTACACTAATCCGTAACGTGTTTGTGTAGATTTTTGTTATGAATTTTGTTGCACTTGATGTTTTGCTAAATTATGTCCTTTGTTTAAAATTTTATAGCAGCAACCCAGAAACGAGCGTAGCTTCCGAGGGCGAGCATACCCTGTGGATCCAACCTTGATGAAAAAAGACATCAATTATGCCGACTTACAACTTCCGAAAACAAGTAATAACGGGTCAATGAAGAAAAGCAACAGGGCGCAACATCCATCGGCAATGCCACGAAATATCCCACCCAATGTCAGACCAACAGACTACGCAGAGATACAGTTTAAGCCTAGATCGAATGAGCAGGCGGAAGTCTAATAGATATTAAATAAAATAAAATAAATTTTTAAACGAGGATATAGAGAACTAATTTTTATATGTGTGTATTTTCAAATTTCTGTCAATTTTTATCCTGTAAAAAAGTTAAAACGTGGCCTGTGCGTCTATAGTTTACTGTACAAAAAGGTGGTGTAATAATTGAAGCTTCTGTGAAGCTGGGATGAAGCGGGTTCTTGTAAACCTGTATCATGTACGTACATCTTTAACATAAAACAAGGTATTTTACACAAAATAGTTTCCAGTTACCCTGTCAGGCGTTCGTGGTCGATGCATTATGATACAACTTCGTATTTCTAAGAACCCTTTACAATGGAAGTTGAAGGTCTGTATGTATTTTTCCCAATCCAATTATAATGGAAAAGAAGGCTTGGATCTCATCTACAAATAAGTAGATTATGTAAGGTCTAGATTATGTAAGGCTACCAATTAGTATACTACTATTTATTGATTAATGTTTATTAGATGACGAAAGTTCACTTTGCTTAGCGGTATAAACAATTTTTTAATGCTTCTTTGTTCCTTTCAAATGTAAAAAAATTCATTAAATGTCAGCAAAGATAGTAAAAAACAACATATAAAACCATGAAGTCAAAATGGTAACTTACATTAATAAACTAGGCTGTATTCATATTCATATGCTAATAATAATGGCGTAATATTTCAGGTTTTAAATATTCTCTTCAGAGGAATAAAAAGTGTTAAAAAAAGATTTTGTACTTTTTATATATTTTTACTCAAAATATATACATGCGAAACTATCCACGTTTTTAAACTGACAACTGTTTTATTCCCCAAAGAGAAAAACTGGCGTTGGGCATTTATAAAAAAAATGTTTTCAGTATATTGCTCTTGTTTGAAAATTATATCCAACTCAACTTTGTCTCTCTCGAAAACGAGAAAACTGCAAAATATATTTGCCTGTGCCAATGCTGCTTTACCATTTATGTAAAAAGTAACGTAAGTACTTAGCACATTAATTAAGTAGATTATTACCTATTATTGCTAACACCCCAATGATGGTCAGTTATACGTTACTGTGAGTAGTTTAGGTTTGATAATGCAAAATATAGCGATGTAAAAATTTTACACGATCATGTTTGTTAACAATATTGTTTTAAATGATGTTTTACCTGTGAACAGTTTTAATATTCAGCTTTAATGTAAAAATGTGCACCATTCTAATATAGTTTTTAGCCTACCTAGATGCAGGATGAGTTTAATGGATAAAAAAATCAAAAGTCTCCGTGTGTGTAAAATAAGTGTAATAAGTGTGCATACCTGAAAGTTTTGTTTAACAGACAACATTATTGGATTCTATAAATATAGTTTAGCCTTAACTGTCGTTTAAGCAAGAACTACTTGCATTGTCAGAAAATTGATTTAGAATACGGCTACTCCTATTCTAAACAGAACAAACTTGGTTATACTTTGACGAAAGTTATGATTCGCATAGGTGCGTACTTGTGAATAGTCTTGGAAGCCTTACTAATTACACCATGAAAAAAACGTACTAATTATTTTATGATAACCCGAATATAAATTAATTTTGTCTAGGTATATAATACAATTTCGTAGCGATATATACTCAAATGTTTAATTTTTGAATGTTACTCCCTTCATAATTTTTTCCTTGCATATCTTTTATAATCAGTTTTTCAAATTGTACAACTTTCTTTCAGCAAAATATTCTTTTTGTAAGTTGCCTCCAGCTGTCAAATCAAGTTTATTTGTCGCAATTATTAGTAACAATATAACAACACCCCCAAGCTTTGATTAATCTGTTTTAAATATTTTACCAAAAAGTGGATTGAACGGATTGGAAATGATAAGTACTTCTGAAATTGTAATTTTTAACTGTGACCTATTAAATTTCTATTGTACTATTCAACTTGGTATACAAAAAAGCAATGAACACTTATCTAGCTAGCGAACTATACTAATGCGTTTACATAATGGATTCAGATGTATGTACATTTCACAGCATTTTAGGTTATAATTATTAAATAAGATACACAACTTCGCCTAGTTTCCTTAATGTAGACAAAATACTGTATAATTTTATTGTCGTTAGTGTAAGACGTGAACGTGTCAATATGATTTTAACTACAATATTTAGCGTAAAATATAAATACATTGTAAAACAAGTTTCATCAGTGTACAAATGACGGATTTTAAAATGTTCTGTGTAAATTTTATTGATAAAATGTAAAGAATAAAGAATAACCTATATTGTGTCGAAAACATGCAATTAATCATTTTGTTTTTGTTCTTGTTCCAACCTATTATTGATCTTAATAGGTACAGTACTACAGAGATGACATGCCAAAATATTTTTTTAACTTTCATTCTTTCAAATACTTGTATCATCATATGCATGCAGTGGTCTCCTGTCCTGTTAACCAGTCGATTTCACTCTACAAAGATGTTGTTTCGTCTATACAATTTTACTCATAATGTCAAAAGTACCATTTATTAGACATGCTACTACCCTGTTTTCCTCTGGATCAACAGAAATACAATCCTTATTATGACGTTGCTGGAAATCTTGAAAATGAAATACGTAACATTTACCTCATTCCTACAAAATTACACTTGGTATGTATGTAAGCACAACGAAGCAAGGAAACAAGCTTACTTTTGTCAAGTCGTTAAAAATCTGGTTACTGCTAGATATTAACCAGCCAGAGATTGGGTACTAAGCTAAAAGGAAATGCTAAGACAAGAATGGTAGAACTTCACTACACTACACCATCGTTACTTACGAAGCAAACTATCTAGTTTGCTTCGTAAGTAACGATGGTGTAGTGTAGTGAAGTTCTACCATTCTTGATGCTAAGAAGTAGAATTTTGGGTTGTACTAAATAAGTGTAAGACACGATTAGACCATCAACGTTAACACAATGCCATAATATGGTGTGATGACTCCATACTTGGTTTAATACTCAATGGACAATGAGAATACGTACTTGGAATCTAAAGACATCATCATCAGATGGACAAGCATACCAATTTTACACCTTGACGCGTCTCCATAAAATTACCAACCTGCAACCTTTAAGCATGTCGGTATATACCGTACCATGGTTCTCGGTCTCGCGATTTGGGTAGCCATTTCTGTAATTATTGTTATTGTATGCCAAAAGAATCGGCATTCCCAAATTCCCATTCGAAAACAACATCATATTATATATTACCTTCATCATGCTACAGCACCAACAATGCATACCTGACCTGTCTGTTGTCAATTTTCAGTAACAAAATCAGATAAAGTAAATAATGACCATTGCTTCAAATGCATGGTGGTCAGCACATGTACTCGAACTGGCACTTCGCCGTATAATATACAATCGATAATAAAAAAAATATACTGTCCGTGATAGCTAGTACTATTAACATAAAAGTATTTTAGGTATGAGATTCGCAATCACAATATATCCACCACGATCATAATATTCACATAATAGGCATTCTATCGTGTGTATTTGGGATTTGAGCTATTTGAGCATTCATTTAACACTTTTGCATTGCATTTCGTAGAAAAATATTATCAATGCACGTTTTGTTATGATGACGCACTGCTGAGTACGTTGTACTTGTACTACACAGTTTGGTTCACAGCTGCTAATATATTTTCAACTTGCAGAACAAAGAAGTCCCTTTATAGAATCCTTTTTTAATTTCTCTATACTTCAAATAATTTGAAATTGAACACACTAGTGATCGTTGAAAAAGTCATGTTCGACTATTATTGACCATCTCACTAAAACATAATTAGAATCACTTGGAAAGCAACATCACCAACAAAACCCCTTTGTCAGGCACACCAGTTAAAATGAAGTTTTTATCTACACTTGTGGCCACTAAAGCCGTGCTAGCTTTTCTTTGTGCAACAGTAACAATAGAGGAAGCGTCATGTGCCACAACACATCCACTACAACCATCATCAGCAGCATCATCAACGGTAATTTAGCCTTTGATCACAAAAAAATTTCTCCCTTTTTTCATTCTCTAGAGAGGTTCCTTTTTACGTGAAAATGGATGGACTTGGCGTTTGATATGTGAGAAATCTGAAAATTGCTTGTCTTCAAGGTTTTCATTGTTCATCATAATATTAGAGTATCATATGACATGTATTGTGTGTGGATACATTTTTGTACTCAAACATGCTCTCTATTTGTTTCAAACTTTCTTAAAATATTGTGTGCTCTTTCTTAAATGACTTATTATTTTTTGTTCTCCCTGTGTGTGTGTGCTATTTTCGTGACGTGACAAGGTTGAAGCGGAACTCCTAGGTGCTATCCAAGAGGAAACGATCACACAACAAAAGGCAACCGACGTCCATTCAAATTCCACCTCATCGACGAAACGAACCTGCGCTTGTGACGACGCTGAAGAGTTGATATGTGCCAGTAATGGCATTACTTACAAAAATACTTGCAGATTTGAGTGCGCGAAAGCCAGGGTTACTCGTAAGTGAAAGATGTGTAACGCGTCGCAAAGTGTGATTTGTCGTTCACTGCTAACTGCCGTTTGTTTACGAATTTTCATAATTTTATTACACAATTATACGGAATTTAGTATAAAACGATCCTTCGTAAACAAACATCGTAAAAAAGTGAGTGAACAACAATCCTGCTTGTTTGTTTGCAAATTCTCTGTAGAGGTATATGCAGAGCGTTGCTTTACAAGTATATTATACGGAAATACCCATTAAAATGAATTCATAACCAGAATTAATTACAACGAAAAACTGCAACAACCCCAACCCCACTCTGAACCTTTGTTGGTTGTAGTATATGTATGCGAAATGTGTACATATATGACATCGTCTGCTCTGCTATATAACGCGTTTTGTCTCTGTACTCAACTAATCAGGTTTAATGACAACGTACGCCGTTGCGGCCATAATTAACAGTCAAACAATAAAAGCAAAACAATCATTGCAACATAAACACACAACTGGCTGGTAACATGGCTGTAAGCACGATTAACATAGTGACAGACTGACCAACACGTAACTAACCTGTTTCCTCTCTGCACACACACCGTTATACGCCGTTATAGTCTCTTGTATGCGCTTTTCGCTTTTACTCAAGTTTCCTCCCTCGAGCATGATCATGATGATGATTATTATTATTATTATTATATTACGGCCAGTCACTTCAAATGTGAAATGGCTCGCTTTATAACGCCCAATGATGCAAAAATATGCAGAGGCTAACAAAAGTTTAGTTGGCAATTTTTATGAAGCACTTTATATGCACATAATAACATAAGTTTATGTTTTACAGGGATTATAGAGCCACCACACCTCGTGCTAATATATATAAAACGGTGTGTGTGTTTCTATCGTTTATAGGCATGAAGTATCACGTATACTGGCATACTCGATATTGTCTTTTACTATCAATCGATTGTTCATTAAAGTTGTAGATATGCCGATATTCTCGGGTACCTATATTCTGTTCGACAGTTTTTTTTTATAATATGTCATGCTGCAGAAATAGAATGGCGAGTTAAAGTTAAGCTTCATTGGTAATACCTAATGTCTGCAAGAGAAAAGTAGTAGATGCGATTGCTGTTATGAGCAAGGCACGGTATTCAAGGAAAGGGTTTATAAATAATATAGTGTTTCATAAATGTGCACAAGTTAAGTAAAATTGAAAAGCAATCTAACTATGTGTGTGTTACCTTCCATTTTTGTTCACAGGACTCCGCCAAGTGAAGCAAGGTCGTTGCTCTCAAGCCGCAGGTGCTCAAAGCTATTGGCAATCAAAATCAAAGTCTGGCTGATCTGCTGGTGCTATTCTGATGCAACGGTCAAAAAATTAATCAACGATTATTTTATGTGCGCTGTGCAAAGAAAAAAACTGTATCAGTTCGTATTGTCTGACTACATTGAAGATGCAAACTAATCTTGTTTCTCTGGGTTCATTTTTTTCTTTCTATTGTACAGTCATGTCCACGTATTGTGCACATTTCAATTTTCGTACTCTTTCTTCAGACAAAATTTTAATTGTGACTGCGATAATAACGTAATAAGATGGACGACACTAGAAAATTTACTGTTTCACAAAAGATGTGAAGTTGTATGTTTCCCCTTTATTCTCACCGTGTTAGTTTTCGCTGTATTTAGAGCAATCTGTATTTTTTACACGTACGTATTTTATTTTTTGTTTTTATACTTTACTTTTGTTCTGTACGATATCTGTGTATTCAACGAATGACAATAAATTCTTTTTTTTAATACTTATTGTAATGTTGTACATCTCTAAGCCTTGCTTGACAATTTATAATGAAAATGCTATTGAATTTCATGATAAACGCATTATGTTAAGCTTTTTTACAAAAATAATACTATTCCCTCGACATGTTCACACCACAACGTCATACGTCATTCCAATTCGGGCCTTTAATGTCGTGGTTGAGTGTAAAAAGTGCCTGATGTTGACTCGTCGTTAGTATTTAAGCTGTGTAGCTGTACGTAGTATGTTGTATAGGTTTTTATAATTTTTCTTAAACTTTTTCTGAAATGAGTACTTATTTCTACCTTTACCATTGCATTGCCAGTCACAGTCGAAGTGATGTCATGTCATTACATTATATAATTGCTCGCAGTTATTTGCCCTCTATCTCTATTTGTATCTGTCAGAATAAATTGAACGACAGCGCAGTGATAATAGCAGCGACGTTGTTGTAACTTGTGAAGATTCAAGAGATTATTGTTTGCTTAATGAGAAAACTCAATAAACGGTATAATAATCGTTTCAAACAATTGCAGTCTTTAAAAACTGGCAAGGAGAGTGCTTTTGTACACCTGCAATATTGTAATTTTCGAGTTCGACGCTTTTCTTATTCTCTGTTTGCCGCCGACAAAAGTTGACCGTATTGAACTTAATGTGTTAAGTATTAACGCAAACAATCAAAAGTTGTTTGCTGGGATATTTCAAGATGGCGTATTACAACAAAATAGCTTCAAGTATCTGTACATATAGAGAGTTCCCCAGCAAAATGCTGGGGGAAGAAAATAAAAAAAATAATGACCAATTTTAGTTTGTTTTGTTAGTTTTGTACACTAAAAACTAATTATTGTTTCGTTCAACTGTCGACCTCCTCACAGCAGCCTGCCACCGACCGATATCTATAATCTGCTGTGCTTAATTCATTGTTCCGACTTTCAGAATTGTGTTGCTGTTGTTGTAAAATGTGATATATCGACATTTTGAGAGAAAAAGCATTCCTTTCATTGTCATCATCAGTCATCAAGTCATAATTGTATAAACTACATATTGTGTGTACACAGTAGGCAAACTTATAAATTACGTTTTTAAAACCCCACTACTACTACTACCGTTTGGTACACACAACACTTTACTATATATTACTATAAGCATGTAAGATCATTACGCCCATTATTGATGCACTCATTCATTCGTTTAAGCTAACACAATTGCCATTCAATCTAAAATTGCGAAATTTTTTCTCTAAAAATGCAATGGGAAATTTTCTCACCGCCTACATTTGTGCAAAACAAAACTTTATGATGACAGTTTGTCTACCAGTAAACTAACTTCACTTGGCAAGTCTAAATGTCTAACTCAGTCCTGCAACATCATCATTATCCGCAGCAACAAAAACACTTCACATGCATAATATCCGTTACCTACAAATTTTACTACCTGTATTTTTCCCTTCTTACAACTTCAAAAATAATAATAATAATAATGTGGACTCACACTACGCTTTTATTTACTCTCACCTTCTTCCTCATTAAGTAAGTGCACCGTCAGCAGCAGTAAAAATTTATACACATGAATACGTCGTAGTGATTGTAGGGAACTCTGTTGCGTTATGTTGCGTATATGCACTTACATTTATTGACAATAAATCGCTGAAATAAAAATAAATCGCTAGTCCTCCTGCGTGCATGCTGTTTCAATTGCAGTTTCAGCGAATTTCCCATATTCCCAGCACAACTTCGTAAAAGAATTGCTGCTGCCGCTGCTGCTTAGGAGAGAGAGAGAGAAAAAAATAAACGTGGAAATGCAATATGGAAAAAAGTGAGAGTTACATTTCCTTTCTTGAATGACTGCAGTATATTTTATTGTACGCATGTCGCAGCAGTTCATTTTATGTACAAGCAACAGACTAATGATGCTGCCGTTTGCTGATGCTGCTGCTGATGATGATGATGGGTTTGTGCAATTTACCATGCCCATACCCCCTCATCTCTCAGTCAGCGCCATCACACCAACTTTACTTCTGCTGTTAAACACGTTCTATGTAATAATGTTGCTTCTCTCGTTTTTGCGGAAGGCATATAATTTACTTTTCATTTCATGTGACAGTTTCTTTTTGTGGTAAAATGCAGAGTAGATTTGACACATCTCGAGCAAGTGGTCGGTCGGTCGATGCACGATCACTTTAAGAGGCAACAAAAGAGTTATTACGTCATTTTCTGAGGGAACGCACAACGCACTGTGAACGTGAACGGTTCAAGAGAAAAAAAAGTAATTTGACAACACAATTTGAATTATGGCATCAGAATCTCATGGCAAACAGAAATATATAAATGAAGAAGTTGATCCTTTTGAGTTGTTGTTTACAAGTGAATTTCTGAGACTATCGAGAATTCAGCTAATCAAAGTTATACATATCCATTAATTACAATTACATCAATCCATGGATGAGATATAGGTATATATTTATATATGGTCACAATGGTAAGAGCAATGTTTCTCATGTGTTAAATGCAGCAAAAAAAGTCCTCATAATCAGACCAGAAATCACTTTTTCTGCACTTGTTCTCATAAAGTGCAAGCGTGCATTACCACTTTATGCGTGGTGCGTGCGTTACTTGTCAAGTCCTTCCCCACAGGCTGTGTGTATGATTGTCTTATCAGGCATGCATTTTCAATGATTATAGGTACCAAGTAATCAGAAAGACTGCCAGCTGCTCTTAATGACATAACTGTTAAATAAATGACGCTGCTGTCCTGTTTTTTCCAACGTACATTGCTGTTGTCATTTGCGTGAAGTATCTGTATTAATATAACCACGACGCGACGGCAGGTTAGCTTTAAAGGATGTATAAAAAATAAAATCAATTTTTATGCTTTTGCTTTTTAAAGGGTCGGGTCGATGGTCGTTACCAGTTATGTAAAGTTATCCCTGTACAACACCAACTCGTAATTTAGAGATCACGTCCGCGATGATGATTATCAGCGCAAGGAAACGAATAGACAACGCCCAAATTCCATAAGCCACTTTTTACCGGATGCATTACATCTACAGTTTACATTTTTTTGCATTATTTTATGAACCACTTTATATAGGACATCGAGGTAAGAATCATAAACTTGCAGTGTCCCCGGTTGTTAAAACGTTCAACTGTATAGCTAATCAAGCAAAAAATTGAGCACGTAATGTATAAAACTATTTGAAATTTGTGCATATTATAACGATTAACATGAAATCTTACTGCAAAAAATCCCTAACGTGCTTACAGGTTATGTATTAACCGCCAATTGTGAATACTACATGATTATGATGAATTTTACCATTACAAGTTAAAAAGGTTGAATAGAGAGGAGAGAGGGTTGCTTGGAATATAAAATTCTAAATAAGCTGCTGCTAATGCATCGATCCAATTTTAATGCAATAGCATGTTTATGTTAGAGATGTTAAGTTAGATACAAACAGTATGTAATTATATGAATAGAAACATTAATGCAGCTCATACTCATTTTGGTGTAGGTACATTTACATTACTTTTGACTTTGACTATCCCGAAAATGAATGATTAAAATTATACATTTTTGTATAAAAACATGATTGACAGAAATCACTTTAATTTTGGCTTGTGTTAAAATGGATTATGATTACTAGGTTTCATAGGGTAAGAGCTGCAAATAAATAATTCCCTTTTAATTTTTTCATCCATTCTGAGCCATTAAAACTATGGGAGAAAAAAGTTCAAGTGATTATATTGGATGTAAATATAGGAAGTGTATGAAACATCCCTTGAGGACATTACTTCATTGGCCCGCCCCATAAACGCGCTATGGACAAGTTGTTTTCAATGAAGTAATTATTATACTTTTTTACAAATACGAATTCCCTGGATGGTTCACAATACAATACAGTTTTTTTACTAATTGCCTTGACCGTAGGGGGAACTACCAAAAATCCTTTCTTGACAAGCTGAGAAGCATCAATTTCATTTTATATTCTTTTTAAATTTTTATATTTTTATTGGCCATTTTATATTAGGTGTTATTTACGCAAATTATACAGTAATATAGGTAGAAAAATGTTTAGTATTGAATATGTACGCTTTCAGTCGTCGCTAAAATGAAAGTAAAGTATACATGGAATATTTGAATATAAACAAACTGCTAACTAGCTATTAATGTTTCCATAATGTTACGGCTTAGAACCATAAAAATGGTAAAGTAATTCAACTGCAAAAGATGCGACAATAAAACTCAAGTAATAATAATTGATGATGGCATATTAGATACCTCCCTCCCTCCCTACATAATCTCTTCAGTTTTAGTTCAAGGTAAGCAAAAACTAATGCAATGTGAATGTAACGTTTAAATAATGTAGCAAAGTGTGCAGCTGACAATGAGCTGATCGTAAGTCGTTCACGGACTGTGATTGTTTATGAAACATAAATCAATGTCAGTCCATAAAAAAATATATCGTGCAAACAGCATAAAAACGCAGGTAGGTATAAACATATCGTGCACGTGATATTGCGGGTACTAGAAGGGTTAAACTGTAATCAATAAAAGATTCGATTGAAATTCAAATTAATGTGACAAGATTTCCCTTCGAGACGAGAGTCTTTTCTAAACAGCAATTATTAGTATGCTACAATGAGCACCGATGAAAGAAAAAGTGCATAAATATACATCAGCACAAATTAAATTTGAAAAGAAGTGTCGTACTTTCATGAATTTATGATGGTATATCATATCTATTTCATAACTTTTGTTATTCCTCTCCTGTGTTGTTGATGCACACAATAAATAACTCAAAATAAAAATTACAGTGTGAGAGGACTTCTGACAAGCAAGAATAGATATACGGTTAAAGAATGAATTCATTGCCACCTGTGACACGGTTAAGTTTTCATTTAATATTCACACCTCTCAGGAAGTCGTAACAGTAGTTTCATTTTGATATTAATTTTTTAACTTAACCGTTGAAATATAAGGTAGTATAAAGTTAAAAATAACTGCTTAGAATGTACAGTATAGATCGGAGAGGCGAGACGTCGACACATCCGATCCGATCCGAGGCTGACCTCCCAAGTAACTGCTGCCAGGGTCATTCAAATGTCTCATTATGATTATGATGCAAAACAAATACGATAAAGGAACACGGAATTTGTTATATTTTTTGAATGTGAAAATTGGCTTACAAGTGAAGAGGGTAGACGGTAGGGAGCACAGACACATTTAAAACCTTTAACCACTTATAAGTTTCAGTCAGTTCAAATTTTTTTATTGTCATCTTTCCCTTACGTTGCCAAAAATATGAATACAGTGTGTATCATGCAAGCAGACAGCAATACAGGGGTAAAAAGGATTTCCTTTAAATGCACTTTAATTGCTTGCTGTAGAAATTTAGAAATTCTCCGTTAAAAATATTTCCCGCAAGTTAAAATGTTAAAAGCAGTTTGACAATGTATTCGCAACGACTACTTCTTTTGTCACTTTCATTTTCACTGCGTAGTACTATATACACGCATTGTACAAGTTGTTGTTATTGCGAGTTTTCCTTCATTGTCATAATATATGATCCTGTTTATTGTTCACTTAAAAGTAGCATTTGCTTCAAGAAGCAAATACGTATGGTTTCACAGGACTATTAACAAAACTGCATTGTTACATCTCAGCAGTAGCTGTTTGTCATTTCTGTCAACGTAATGAAACTAACAACAAAGGAAGCCTGTATAGCGTACTCGGCTGTCCTAGAGTTGTTTTCTACATCAAGTTTTAACATTTCCATTTTGGATGACAAATTTGAAGAAAGAAATGGAGAAATGGAACTAGCTGTGAGAGGCGCGAGGGCTTTGTGTTTTCACTTTTCAGGCGCATTTGCATCACCCATGTCTGCTACCACTACTCACTATTTATTATTAGATTTTTCGTCATTCAATCAATTTTGAATTCAAATTTACAGTCTTCTACAACCCAAGTCGGTTTGATTGAGGTTTCAGTAACAACAATATATATATACTATCAACTATAACAATGTGTTCTTACGCGCATTTCAAAATCAAAACAAGATATATCTAAAAATATCATAAGGGTTCTCCTGCACCTGTGCTATGCCTTTGGGCTGAAGCACACATATACTAATTTTTTGCAGGTGGCCTCAATAAATAGCATTAATATAACTACTACATGGAACTTGTCAGTCATAAATTTTTTGAATTCACCTCGTCATGATGATGAGCATCATTTTCTGCTTAAAAATTAAATAAACCTCAAATGGGACTTCAACTACATGTGTTCATGCATTACATTTACATTATGCATTTAAATCACATTGGTCTATTCATGACAACAATGCACATATTATTTACCACCATCTATAAACCATAACTAATAGCATTCTCATTCTCTGTCAGAATTGTACATCTAACTATTTCTACACAGCCGAAGTAAAAGTTTTTTTATAAGTAGAACAAGTTTTAAGTTGTCAGTCTGATGGCGAAAAAAGAACTGTTCATGTATGTTGTTGCAAAAAAGTGAATCGGTACTGACAATATATTCACTACCTCCCTACTCCCTACCACTATGTTTATGTTTGATGAGTACAAGACCTTACTTAGTGAATGAAGATGGGATTTTAAATATAGTTTTCTACATTTTCATTTCGTCGTAAACACGTACATATATTTTGATATATGGTGAAGCGGTGTAAAAAAGTTTCGCTGGGTGCTCTTAATTGGAGTTATAAAACTTGATGTAGTACAATAAGTGTAATTTAGCATAACTACATTATTATCATATTCTAGTATTCTAGTATTATATAGTATTCTATAAGTCTTGCATTATTGTATGTTCTAAGAAAGTTCAATTGTTGTTTGTTATCACTTGTAGCAATTTAATTTATTCATACAATCTTAAAAATTAACTTTTAACTATTTAATGTTATGCTATTTGCATAATGATTTAAAATCGTCTGTAGATAAATGAAATTGCATTGTAACCAAAGCTCAAATAAAGTAAGCTAATGTTCACAAGATTTTATTTTTTTTGTGCTAGACCATAATACGCTCAAAATTAGACAAGACATCTGTTACAAACAGATAGACAGACAATTTTAGAGCTACTATTAATTCATAGCATATATTTTCAGCAATTTTTTTCTTTTATTTTCTACCACGAGAACTCAAACCTGTGTCTTCTTGTCTCGAGAAAAACATCCACTACTTCATTTTGGAGATAGGGAGAAATGAATCTTGTAAGTACATAGCAAGCGAAGTAATCATTTGATGCTTTCAAAAATAAAGACAGTGATGCTGTGCGTGTTTTGTTGTGTTTGTTCACTCTAATTATCGACAGATAATTTCAACTTTTCGGATGCCTTATTTGCTTTTAAATGTACTCATAAGTCTTGTGTGATACGCCTTAATTTGGTACTGTGTACATTTTCCGGATCCATCTCTTTCATCAGCGTACATACATAGGTTCACAACAAAAATTTCAAGGAAATGAATATGTTAACATTGAAGATGAACTGCTGCTGGCCCAAAAATATTTCACACCTAGTAAGCATATTAAATAATATTTCACTTCTTAAACTTGCAAGCAGCTTGACAAACATATTTTGGCTGTATAAATTTAATTTGGAAAATATAATAATAAAAAGGAGAGTTCTTTTACGCTGTAACTCAAGCTTACACACATATGACATACATATAGGTATAGGACATGAATGTACGACATGTTTGTGGGAACGAATATAATTTTGATTTGATAATTATCACGTTTGTTATAACAAGAACATGTGAAATGACAGTAGTATAAGGAAATCGTATTGTTTTGTTGGTTCTTTGACTTGCACCATGATGAGTTAGGAGGAATAAGCGGAAAGACAAATATTTACCAGCGATATGAATCCCCAATCCCCACCAGCCAACATACGAGGTGGCGGTGGCAGTGACCAGTTGTATTGTACAATTGTACATTTGTAGGGTGATAATTTATGATCTAACAGGATCTGACTTCTGACAACTCTTCAGTTTGGACGGGCAGAACATCTCAAGTCAACATTTAACAAAGCGAAAAAGGAACACAAAGAGGTAATATAGGTAGGTTGTCTGGGTCGGATTGAAACTCGGATTGTCAGTATGAAGACAGGGTATCATCAATATAAAAATTAAAGTATACCTTTGGGTTTTGGCTTCGTCACGATATTTTCTTATACCGGCAAAGACCAAGACGAGTTGTCAAATCATTGTTGTTGTTGTTGTTGTTGTTGCATGTTACGAGAAAATACGTTTAACTAACAGTCAGTGACAGTGAAAATAGAGACGCTGCATACGAATGCGATACACCCATGTCTGTGTGTGCAAAGTCAAAGTTCGCTCTTCATTTATTGCTTGCAAATAACCTGGATGATGATGAAAAACAGTGTGTGGCTATACCTTGTAAAATACATTTCTTAGAATACAAACAATAGTTTGGTGATTGTGAACTGATTGAAAATGCATTACATCTTTCACTTGATCTCTTTATGAAAAACGATACTGCAATAGGGAAATATACTTTTGTTATGCGAGATAACTGAAAAAAATAAACCAGAAAACAGTATTTTTTTCTCTTTCACAAACAATCAGTGATAGAGAAACAATCTTCTTTCGGTGCCTGGTACCTGTTATTACGCTAAATCTTTGGTATACTATTACAGTAACAGTTATTTCCTTCCACAAAAATTTTAATGACGAGAGCTCCTGAATAGTTACATTCAAAGTGCATTACTATATAATCAAATACCATACCTACCTTTGCGATTGATAAGGACATCAAAAGCGGTATTCAAAGTACATCTAAATTGCCAACATTTCATTTACATGCCACAACAACTGTACGCTTTATCTCTTGATTATTACGATGACCAGTC
>JAHZNE010005244.1:0-67739 GCA_027744055.1 Callyntrura sp. NNG-2020
CCGGAGTAGTGAATAAAATTTTAATTGTATTTAATTAACGTTACTATGCATTCGTAAGTAGTGATCCCTAGCCTTAAGGAAAGATGTAAGGCAATTTTACGAATTTCGACGCCCCTTTAGATATTTTCCAAAATAATAGATTAACCATTTGAAATAGATAGAAATGGCAAATAAGATTGGTTTCCATTCGTTGTAGATAACTGTAAATGTTATATTTTACGGAATGGATTCTGCTATATTTGATGATGTCAATGTCCAACAAATGTGTGCATTTGCAATGTGAGAAACGAAACAATCAATCAATTAAAATTTATTTATCTTAACATGAATATGCAGATGCTGGTAAATAGAGAAAGTTATGTTCATTTCAAGATTACGATACAGTTGAAGAAGAAGGTGTAAAAGTATTTGTTTATCAAAGTGGGTAGTTTCTTTGTTTAAGTGAAAATTTTACGTGTATTAGTACTAAGGTTAAAAATAAGAGGATGCATGGTTAAAATAAGTGCTAGAAGTTAAAAAATGTAAGGAAATTCCAAATCAAACGCAATTTTGTGTGTGCTAAACTCTATATAATGTGTTGTATTAATTATTATTATTACTATTACAGATGCATACTGCACACAAATTAGTATTTAATTAGGGAGATATGATAATTGATTAAGAGACATAAAATGCTACAGCATTTGAGGTACATAACAGTGTAGATATTAAAGTGTATAGATGCTTATCATTATCAGTGTATAAAATGAAAATATAATATTCCGCGTGAACAAGAATAAATGACTATTTAATTAAGAAAATCACCTGGTCTGTAAAAAGCATTTTTAGAAACAATTAATTTCCATCAGACCAATTTATGTGTAACGTTTATTTTGAGTTTGACACGAGCACAGAGAACGTGTATTTTTCTCAGAATCAGATAAATCCTTCACTTTGCAGATCTTCCAACGCTTCAAAAAACCTTTGCATGGTAGACGGTTCGGAAACCACAAGTTCCATTCTGCCGACACACAGTAAAACGGCCAATAAACAGCTCTCTTTGTACTCTTCTAGCAATTCAGAGAATGTCAGAGGAATGGTAAGATTTAAGCCGGCGGCAAGGTTCTAAATCGCCAAACAAATTATGTTTATGAAATAAATACACTTGTGCCGTAATCCCACATAATTTGATTTCGGTAATAACCTGGATAGTGTCGTAGTAGAACCGCAAAAGGTTAACATCATGCTGTCGTCTGACCACCCCATCTAATGAAGTCATCATCAAGATGCCCAAATCATGAGTTATCCTTCCTAAGCTGACCATTTGCCAGTCCAGAATCATGCAGTCAATTTCCTTGGTAGTCTTTGCGTTAGCAGAATCCCCTTTGACATTCTTCTCTCTAAAGAGTAAATTATCGGTCCACAAGTCCATGTGAACCAACGTGGTTACGGATGGCGGCGACAGAGGTCTCAGCAAATTTTGCAGGATGGCTGGTAACTTTGGTTCCTGCTGCAGCATCGCGTTCACTAAATTCGAAATCTCTTGCTCATAAACAAAGTCCCGATTGAATCGACGCAGTTGGTTAAAACCTTGCCGAATCATGCCCAAGTAGAGATCATACAAATTATTGTAAAGCAGTACTTCAGGCCATCTTTCTAGTACGGCTTCTTCCGTTTGTTGCGCTCTCATTACTGCCAAAGCGGTCACGTGAAACTTGGCAATTTCCCGGAGAGCTTCAATTGCTTCGTCAACGCTAAGCCCAACCCCAAAGTGACGCTTGCCAAAACCTTGAACTCGAAGGTCTTCTAACACTAGTGTAAACTCTGGGTTGGGAAGGTCAAAATCTTGGTCAATATCAAAATCAGAGGAAAGTTGATGATGAGCATAATAGCAGGCGGGCACATTCAAAGTGAGAAACGGATTTTCGTCGGAAGATTCCAACCACAGCTATTTGTTATTTTCAAAATGTCCCCCAATCACACATCAACGTTAACAGAACCAAAAAAACGACATCGTATTATTATATGTCTTTGTTTCAACAAATAACCTTGATGTCTTGCAGTATAACAGAATAGAAATGTACTTCTCGTCGGTGTACATTCGTTATTCGAGCGAGGTTGCGCTCATCAAAATGATTTGAAGGCAACTTCACTAACCAGTTAGCCAGATCAGAATGACTACCAATCTATTCAGCAATGCAAATTTTAATAAATATTTAAATTCCAACTTCTACAAAGACGCCAAATTGTAACATTTTCTCACGGAATATTCAACTCCAATGGAAATTATCCTACTCAAGTAACTTATCCGGTCATCCCCCAATGCTGTTTCGTCTGTAATCGTCAAGGTGGAAATGTTCGGGCTAGTTTTTGCATTTCTCTCGTTCAGCTTCATGTCTATAATTTCTGATGGGCTGGACGTTATAACACCATTGCCGGTATGCATCCCCGGGTGAAGTTTTGCCTCGTTCATAGGAGATATCCCTTCTCCAGCTCCGGCTTCTTGTCCCGCACCATCCCCCCTACTTCCCAGAACAATCCAAGAAGTGACGGGAGAAGGTACAATGTCTTTCCTTTCTGCCAAAAAGTCTCTAACGTACTTGGCCACATATTTACGAAGCACTTCTCGAATCCACTCCTCAGTCTTTTGAGATGACAAAGAAGAAGCTGAGGTAGACGGGAGATGACTGTGAGTCGAGGTGGTGGAATGCATACGTCGAAGGGTATTCATACTAACAATTTATTTCAAATAATAACACTTTTTGACGATTTCCCCAAAGTCGCATAAATATTTCAAATGTTTATAAGACACTTTGATATTAATTTACAGAAACCAAGCCAGAAAAATTAAGGACAACTGACTACAGTTATGCGAGAGTTAAATTCCCTTTACTCCTGTGGCTTTATTTCCTCCTTTCAAAAAAATATCGAATTTTTACGCATATTTTCTCGCTGCAGCAGTGTTCTCAATGCACAATATTGTATGTGAAATATCTCATCCTAGTACGAACCTTTCTCTGATGAATATTGTGTGTGGAAAAGGTCGTTTACGGTGCAATAAAACGGCGAAGGTCATTATACTCATTTTTACTACCAATCGATACGATGCCAACAACAAAAAACAACGCTCTTTTTACTGATGGCAAAAAAGAAGGAAAAACTGCTATTATTAGAATCTCAGACGACGACTCCCTCCCACACATGACGCTTTTTGACATGTGACATGACAAGACATCAAGACAAATGGTGGTGCTACGCCAAAACATGGCTAATTATGCTCACCGTTTTACTATTGCTTTTTAATATATTCAGATGTCAGAGAAGAATACGTGCGTCTACCGTGTCGTCTCGACACTCTTTTTAAATGTGAGCTAAAATCAACAAAATTAAGGCACCTCACCTCCATAATGTCACATGTCACCCATTTTTTTCATCGTCGTGATAACCCCGAAATGCCCGACTCAGAAGGAAAAAAGACGTCATTAAAAATGGGAGTTTTTCCCATTTTCATTTCATCTTTTCCTTACAACCGACAAGGAGAGGGCAATGATTGAGCTTCAAAGAATAAAAAAAAACTGTATTTTCTATTTTTTTGTAGTCGACTTGCGCAATTCCCCATTTGTCTCTATCGTCGTTTCCAACAAGATAATTTTATCTTACACTTACCATTCGCATTACATTCGTGTAAGAAACAGAGTAGTAAATTAAGTCGACAACAACAAAATGATTAAAAATTACGAACGCATAATCCAACACATTTCTTGTGACATCAATACGACAAGATTACGATGATGATGTCGATGATAACACAGAGAAACATTCACCATTGACATTCGTCGAGTACCATATGTCTCTCCTGACTTATTTTTTCGTGTGATTATCTTTTTTCCTCTCCTTTGCTCACCATTCACTGGGCTCTCAATTTTAACGAATCAGCGCTCAGCCTAACGAAGGCGGGGCTCAAACTGTCACGCCGTCAAAGTTGACATTAAGTCAAGGATACAACTGCGAGCATCAGTAGAGCAGCAACAGCAACCGATTGAAGAAAAAAATATTCCATTCCCCAAGTCACGAGTAAAAAAACAAGCGCCACGCCACTCCTCAGTATTTATACCATAAAAAGTCCTTTTTTGGATTCTATGCGCGCTTTACTTAGGCATCTTATGTGGAGGTGAGATTAAAACGAAACTTGTTTTGGAGTCAAATGTCAGTCAAACCGAACCTTGGGGAGATTAGAAACCGTCGTTTAGACCGTCTTCCTTGCTGCAACTACTTCTTCCCAAAACCACATCACCTTTTCTTGCGGGTGGAGAAAAAATACTTTTTGTTCCTCAAATCATCTCTCCGACAAAAAATAACCATACCATGTATCCGGCTACCTGTTACCTCTGTACCCGATCCATAAAACCGGTTATTTTTTACACGTTGTAAAATTTCCTTATTACTAGGGTTGAGATTTTTAGGTGCTTAAAACTGGCAAAATAGGTAGGTATTTATGCCGTTAAAATCAATAAAATAGGTGCTTAAATCCATAAAACCGGTTATTTTTTACACGTTGTAAAATTTCCTTATTACTAGGGTTGAGATTTTTAGGTGCTTAAAACTGGAAAAAAAATAGGTAGGTATTTATGCCGTTAAAATCAATAAAATAGGTGCTTAAAAAGGTCCTTAAACTCAAAATAGGTGCTTGAATATGCAGCTACACGAAGTGTTGTGCTTTTATTAAACCCTTTTTATTTAAAAATGATCGTCTTTATGTTAAATAATGTTAATATTTTGCAGATATATATAGCACTGATCTTTATATTACATAATTCAAAGTGGGAAACCGTGTTGCGTGCATATTTTTCGATTTTTCATGGTACGATAGAGTTTACTGGACGACAACAGAGTGTTGTGTATAGTGAACCTTCTTTTAACCTAAACGTGTCGCCATATAGACAGTTTTAAAGAAGAAAATAGATGCCGGACCTAAACCTACATTCACTGTGGATATTTCCATTTGAATATCGGAGACCTATAAACAAAAAAGCAACAAGACTCCCAATAAAATCGTGGTGTTTGGCAATGATGACATTTTCATAAAGTATTGAGTCCTTTTTAGAAATTGTTTTGAACTTTTTGCATTTCTCTTTGCAATTGACGGATCAAAAAAATGAAAGGGTTAAAACTCGAGTAAAAGGATTTGACAAAAAAAACAACTGCTTAAATCCTTCTTCCTAGTGACGACGGGTTCCGGTGGCAATACTTGCAATGTCACACCAGAAAGTTGGTGGTGAATGCGATGAGGGAACTCACTAAAGTTACCACCTATGATTATGTCTATAAGAATTGAAACATTTCAACAAAAAGTGGTGCTACAAAGTAAAATTGCAATAAAGCAAAAAGTTGACGTGATATTTTCCGTATTAAATTGTATTTTCCGCTACATATGTGAGAGTTTGTGAGCTTTCTATTTGTTTCTTAACAGCAAGTGTATCGTACTGTCCAAAAATTAGTTGAAATTTCCTTATTGTTTGCAAAAACTAACAAAAAAGGTGCTTAAAAATTGAAAAAAGGTGTTTAGGTGCTTAAACCTCAAAATAGGTGAATTCAGGAAAAATAGGTGGCTTCCATAACGCTTAAAATGTCATAATAAAACCACATACGAAACATGAACTCGATGGTTTGAACATACAAAATAGGTGGAAACCTAAAGATCTCATCCCTAGTCATTATTAATAGTTCAGTAGTTCCACGCGATGATAGAATGGCATTGCCTTTACTCTATGATTATGGATATTGATGAGTTTAATTAGTTGTAAAAGTACGCCAGTAAAGGAAATTAAAATATCCATTATAGACCTTTTCTGTTCAAAATATGCAATTTACAAAATCTCAAGATGAAAGCCGTTTACATACTGAAATTTTGAAGTGTACTTCATGACCAATTTAAATTAATATAATACTACACCACCACAGGGAATTATAATATATCGTTATTTTGTTAATTGTTGTATTTACAATTTTAAAACATTTAAAGTTATTTCGAATAGTCATGATCTGCAATACCCACTTTGTTATGCGTACATTTTATTTCCGGATGGTAAATCCCCCGTAGGTAGTGTCGCATTATAATAAACCTGCTATCGCCGTCATTTGCAACAAATCGAATAAATCTTGAATTTGCAAATGCTCGATTGGCATTTTTAATTTGTTTAAAAAATCTTAAGGATAAATAAATTTTATGGAAATTATTGTTGATTCTGTAGTTGAGGGGAAGTGCAGGGAGGAAACGTTTCTTATGCATTTACTGATTATTGATCATGATAAGAGAGGTAGTATGTATGCTACGAGCAAGACTCATTTATACATTCAAACTTTAAGTTGGTACATAATTTGTGGTTAATTGTTTACTTAGCAGTTTACTTGAATTAGCTTTGTCTTTCTACAATACCGCTATATAGTATACAGATTTTTAGTTGGTTTATCACGCAATACATGCAATCATGGTTCATAGGTAAACGAAGTATAAACAAATGGTAAATAAATAGTATATATATTTGAGATGACATCAAATCTTGGCCGGTGTTTAATTTTTTGATCGTCATTTTTAAGTTCAGCCGGAAAACTTACATTTTTTTGCTGTATAGTTCTTTGTCATCTTGTCTTGCAGTTCTGCATGTCAACCATGTATACGTTTTCTTCGGTCATGAATAATAATAATGTTGAATGAATTGGTTGCGAAAATTTTTTTTGTTTACTTAAAAATACTTATTGCCACAGACAAAATTTTACTCTAAAATATATCCTATGTATGTATCCAACTTGTGCAGTGTAAACAGAGCTGAGCGAAGAATTGTAAATTTTCTAAATGCTGTGCTGGAAATATTTTATGCAAGTAACGTTTACTGACATAGTAACGATATCAGAGAAATTGGCGAGAAAAGCGCTTCATGATCATGATTTCATGAATCGTCATTTCAATATTTAATAATATGGAATTCACTTATTGCTGCCTGTATCTTTCATCCCACGCGATATCTCAGGATTCTTTACATTTACAATGCTTGTTGATTTTGACGAGTTGTTAATGTGTCTCCTACAACTGTTGACTGTGAATCTCCCATTTGGGCAGCTCTGGCAGAACCCAAAAGTACTCCAAAATGTTAAAAGTCACTTTGCTCAGAATTCGTGAAAATATACTTACCTATATTCACACATTCACACCACACATACAATACATTCACAAGTATATGGTACTATTCAATCAGCCCGTTTGGGCACAAGAACAGGAATAATTTTCACATGGGAAAGTTACTTTGTAACTCTAGGACGAATAGGAAAAACATTCATTTTCTGGAAGTCAATAGGAAGCGGTGATATATGCGGTGTCTGTATTTATATCAATTTAAAATGCAAACAAAAATATGAAATGAGTCAATTGATTTTCAAAATTTGCAGTATTTTGCTTTACGTCATTCATCTTGTTTTTTTGTGTTGCTCTTACAAGCTATCTAAAAATTACAACATACGAAATCCGTCTAAAAGTGGGGCAAAGAAAGACAAAAATCTACCTCAGCTTTCCTTGGAAAATGCTTTTTCTTTACGTTAACTTAAAGTCTCACACAGCTCGTTTGGTTTATTGCAACTTCACTTTTCTACTTAAAAGCAAACAAATTACTCTCATTAGACTTGCAGTTCTACCGTTAATATTACCAATATCTTGTCCGTAATGACATCCGAAAATATATTTACTCAGGAGGGTAAAAACCCTTTCAGGTACCGCTTTACTAAAACGCCAGCGATAGCTTGCGTGCAAAGACTACCTTTAAAAAAATGTTTTTTCGCCTTCATCATATATGAAAACTACAGTAAACTAGCCCTAATAGTATAGGTATAATGTATTATTGTGCAAGTACCTACACATTCCCTCAATTATTCTTATTTATACATACATACCCACAAGTGCATTACTGCAGGTGCCGTTTGCCAAGAGTCAATGTTTCGCACAAATATACTTCAGTTTAGTATGGGTACGTTTGCATAGCAAATGCCTATTTAGAGGTAGGCTCCTCGCTTAGAACAATAACGCTATTTTCAAACACATCTGGCAGTTGTTGCGATTTCGCAGTAAGGAACGCGCAAATGCCTTCTGTGTGCAGTATAAGACGCTATATCTACGCTTGGCGTTTTTATTATTGGTTCCCTTCGCGCAGCTTTGGTAACCATATATACAGGCCAATACAATGCGGTGAGCTTGCAAGTCTTTCTGAGGCGGAGTAACTGCTGCACAAGTAAACATTTATTGCACCTGTGTGTTAACAATGCAAAAAGCTCTTGCATTCACATCCACTGGCACTACTAAGGTAACGCTGTGCTTGCTTGCAAAGTAAAAAAAAGACTATTCAAGTCTGGGGTATTAGATGAGGTTCTCACATTTTACAAAACAGTTGGCGTGCAACGTTTGTAACGTTCACGACATAATGCGCTCTTTTGAGTCAGTATCCTCCTTTGCACGTTTCCGCTTTTGAGGTAGCAAAGTTTTGTTGCGTTTGTTTTTTTCTTCTTCGAAGATTTCTAACCAGTGAATTGTTGTGGCTGTAGTGCTCATAGACGTTTTACTCCCCGTGGTTAGCCAATTGTAGTTAAAGGTTTGCTTGGGCAAATATTACGGTTTCAAGGGGAAAAGTGAACACAGTTCTTTTTCATTTAACTGATTTGTGTCTATGTTGAGTGTGAACACTATTGATATAAAATTTAGCAAATTAACCAAACTCTCAAGTTAACAACTCCTGTCAGCGTGCTATTTCAACTCTTGTTCTCGTCATTTACTAGCTACGGCTACAGTGTCACCCGTGTCACTTTAAATGAGCAAGCAGACAACGAAATTGCAACGAAACTTCCGGTAAATTTTAATAAAACCCTTTTTGACCTGTCATCACAATCTACAGGAAAATCTTCCCTCAGAATACCCATGTTTAGATGTTCGCATCTCCAATATGAAATTCCTCAAATCCTCTAAATTAATAGGAAGGTAAATCAAAGTCAAATTATTATTTCACCGTAGATGCCACTTCAGTCCCCGTATTATTGTACCTTATCCCTTCCTTTTTAATATTTCCTCGTAGTTGGAGCACATTTGCTTTTTTCTGATCTTTATTCAAACACATGGGGTAAAAAGTGCGTTTCTCAAAGCATATATAATTTGTGCAGTCCCTGGTCCATGCAAAAAGCTCCCTTGTAACTGCATTGGCAATCTGTGTAAGATTTGTAATAGAGACTTATAAATAATATGTGCACGTTTTTTCGCGTAGCTGTTTAAGCAGGGGAGAAATGTAAAGAGAAAAGTTTTTTTAAAAGAATAAGTCCGATGTACATGGATTAATACATTGTTATGATATATTGCGTTACAAGTGATCTTTCCCTCAAGTTCTGACTTTTGAGCGTGCACTCCTGTTATTATTATCGTTTACAAGAGATGAGAGGATGCTTACAAAGTGCTCTTTGAACCGCAAAACACTGTGTTAATTTATCGTTTGAGGAAGAAAGGAGTAAACCGTTGTACCACTATCAGATGAGGACGACTTGTCAGACTAACCAACTTGGAATTAACTCAGCGTAATAAAATGAGCAAACTAAATTGGCAGTGCAGTGGCAAAAAAGTATCAAGCATCGAAAGAATAAAAACTTCTGCCTGTTCTTGAGTATCCGCTACAATTGATTGTTGTCTTGTATGAAAAACCATGAACAAATGCTCTCAAACGGATGTTGAACTTGAATCGAAACTGCATTTTCCTACATTTCATTTATTTCGTTCTCTTCATTACATAGAGTATAGTCACACCAAATTATGCACTATTGCTTCCCTGCAGTGGTTTTCACGTCAGACGTGCAATGTGTAAGTGAAGACTGTTTTCTCTACCCTCGACTGTCACAACTGGAATTTTCAGTTTTAGACTTGTAACGAATAAAATTACAATTTTTGGAAACGTCATAAATATTGAAGACATTTTTATACTTAACGTGCATCACAATGTCGGCTTCTGAAAGAGCTGTCATTTATGTGGAGTCTGGAGCGGATCTCTCCAGTTTAGCAGTAGCTGCTTCAACGACAACAACAACAAAAAGCACTTCGGGTCGGAACGGAAATATGAGTAGTATGAGAGCACTCGCCGATCATTCGAAAACATCAACGACAACCACGGCTGTGGTGACAACTGCTGGGGCGGGATGTGGAAGCAACTACGTCATAAAAATTCAGATAGGTGAGGAAAATATGTTCAATCCCGTTCGAATTGACGTTTCCACAGGTAAGAGTGGCCACAAGGCTTTACGACAAAACAAAACCAGCAATACAACAATCGAAGATGACTCAGCGCTGAGCAGCTCAGGTCAGTCTTCTCCACGATCGGATATGACCCCGCCACCGAGAATTAATTCGGGTGCTATTCGATTTGGGAGTGAAACAAGTGAAAGTGACACGGAGTCAGATATATCATCTGAATTCCGGCCTGCACCCTGTCAGGCCGCGCAATTTGCGCTACGGGAAATATGCGAAGCTGGCACACCATCGCCCCCACCAATGCCAAGAAGCATAATTAAAAATCCAATTAAATCGGGAAATGGAAGCAACTCCCCTTACAAATCTCCACAGTTTCAAGTGTCCTCTAATAATAACAAGCGGGTTGCAACAAATGGACCCTCTGATTTCATATCACTGGCGGGAGTACGAGGAGCTCCAGAAAATCGTCGGTTGAAATGCCCAGCAAGCAAAAGCACAATCATATCTCCAGAGTGTCTTAAAGCAAAAGCAGAGTTGGAAGCAGAAATATTGAAACGCGGAAAATTGCTGGGATCGGGAACAGGATCGGCAGGGTCCGTTTTCCCAAAAAAGGTTACAAGCATCCGGAACAAAGAAAAAATCCTGAAGGACATATCTGAAAATGGGGCATACGTCAGCAGTTCCAGCATTGTTGGTGCAACTTCATTAAAAGCAGTGGGGGAAAAATCATTTCTCAAGAAAGCGCATGACGGAACAATCTTCGCGGAACCCAATGGTTTCCACATAAATGAAATCAATGAGTGCAATAGCAAGGAGAGTGTCATCAACGAGGGGAACTCTGAATCCTTGAGCAACTTTGCTGGTTATAGAGACATCTTTTCAAGAAACACTGGAGCCAATCCTATCATGAGTGATAAGGGAACCATTCGGGGAGTTAAAAATCGCGTCCGGGATGGAATTGCAACATTCCTGCAATCATCTGATTCAAAGGTACGTATTTTCTAAACATGTCACATTAAATGTTCAATTACACTCTGCGTTGCATTAACGTCTCGCCATCCAATATTCGTGAATAGGGCACCATTTCTCGTTGTTTTGTATTTCCTACGGAATCAAATAGCCAGGCATGATAAAATGATAATATCACATTACCACCTCAAAACTGTACGTTAAAATGACGGCATTTTGGATATTTTATTATGGTTTAGTGTTTTAATGATGTTTTAAATTGCACGGTGGTGATTAACCTCGCATTTCCGTATGGGGAAATTGTGAGTGGCACTTTATAGAAATTTTAAAATACTTTCGTGACTTCTTAACCTTACCCTCGTCAATCTACATTTTAACATCTACTCAAACACGAGTCTTGTAAGAACACGCATGCTTGATGTGATGGTATTAGAAAAAACAATTGGAATTTGAGAACTTTTTATACATTTTTTAATCTTCCTCGTCGCTCTTAATAATAACCTGTATATGCGATTTTAACCACTCGAAAGGTTCGATTTATTGTTTGATGATTATTTCCTGAGATTGTGACTGTTATCAGATGGTATCTTGAAAAACACTTGATGCATTTACTGTTATCATGTTTACAATTTTTTGTGAGAAGAAATTCACCAATAAAGCCATTTCAGTCATAAAGTTTTTTTTATGCGCAGGTTACATTTTTTTGTCAATCACACCACAAACGACTTGATCCAGCATAAGTCATAAACATCAGACAGAAAGTCTGGTTTTGAATCTCTGATGGTACTCACTTTGCATTTAGCAAACAATAATAAATGAAAACGAATTACATTAGCATAATACTGTCGTCGATGGTATCCGCTTGGAATAGTTACTACTATTGTGTGGGGTACATCGCACTGATTTTAAATTTTGCCTTTAACAAAAATTAGTGTAATCCACAATTTTTTTATCGTGCATCAGGCACGAGCTAGTAAAAACGAATGCATTTAATAGCTTGGAGCAGTTCGTTGGTAGTATTAGTAGTCAGTATAATTTACTAGTGCTGCTCTGACATACTTGGATGGCGGTTTGAGTTTACCTTTCATAAATAATGACTCACTCATTCTTTTAAAGTAGCTCCAATCGAGTTAGTTATGGTATTACTGGTACACACGACAACTGCTAACAATAGTGCATATTCATTTAAGCTAGGAAGTTGAAGAAGGTTTTCCAGGGAAGGTACTACTTGCAGTCATGCATAAGTACGATGCCGTTCTCCACAGACGCAACCGCGGCAGGTAGGAATGAATAATGACTTAATGACACAACAATGTTGTACCTTGGTCACAGACTTGTTATCATGCTGCAATGATAGGGAGGCTTGGCGGATATAAAATGCAATAAACATTTCTGGTTAAATGTAGTAACAGAAATATGGCAGGACTGGCAGGTCATTATTTTCCCTCCAAAACGGAAGGCTTTTATGTAATTTAATTCGAGCCACATGACGTTGGCGAAAAGACAATTTAAACAAGTTAATAAAAGTATTTAAACAGGAAAGCGTGGTGAACGTTAAATGACCGTTACACATTAACGATAACACCTGTCATTAAAAGTTACCAGAGTATTTGTTTCAGCATGACATGTAGTAGAAATAAATGCATTTCTCTTCAATACACACAAGTCGGATTTGGCTCATCTACGAACTCATCCGAGTCTTTGACCGATGCTATATTTGTATGGGCCAAAATAATTTCAAAAGGAGCAACTGTTTAAGCGTTACCTACCTTGGCACGGTGGACGACCGGGCCTGACAAAACTAATGGGCTATGGCTGACTGGCATGATTAATATGTTAAAACCGTCTGTAGTACTAACTGACGACGTAAAACATGATTTTGTACATTTCGCAAGTTACAGATTTTGTACTGTAGCATTTTGTAACTTAATTAAATAATATTTTTATTGCCACATATGTAGACGATTAATAAAAGAAAGCTTGAAGGCCGAGCGCAGATTTTAATTTCAATTTTAAAAGTACTGCATGCATCACATTAACTAGGTATATGACAACTACGTCTTTAATATCATAATATCATTTAAAATTAAATTGGACGTGAGTGATTCTAAAATGGTCAAAAGCGCATGTTGCACGTTGCACTTACATTTATCATTACGAGACAGGGGATTGGGGAATCAAAATTACCCTTCTGTATTTATGCATATGCTCACAATTGTTATTAACCGACAGGCCTTTTAACAACTATTTTGAATGAATGAATAATATTTAGGAATGTACCCTCGCCACGTCATAAAGATTCTTCATACACGCAAGCAAACGCTTAAAGATATTGCGAAAATTGCTGTGGTCAACGGTATATATATGCCAAGTTTCGAGCTCAAACGCAACGCAGCCAGCAAGTAATTTATGCGATTTTTTTTTGAAACAACGACTTTGTACATGAAAATCATGTATATCCCAATCTGTATTAATAAAAATGTCTTAAAATCATTGAAAACGAACGTCCAACTTAAATATTGACTAAATTTACCTAAGGAGCAAGGTGCGGGATTGCGCGCTGGTTGTCAATTTTAGTTTAGTAATTGAATTTGTGAAAAATTGTAAATGCGCGCGTAAAGTGCATGTTTACATGGTTTTACGAATGCCTATCTCTAACAAAACCCTCTGTGTGAGTGTGTGCGAGCATTGTATTCATTCCTTCCCGTCCAAAAAATGATAGGCATCTTACTTAACGAGTGCGTTCACTATCACTATACACTCACCAATATCTGCTGCTACTGCTGCTGCTGCTGCTGCTATACTACCCAAAGTCAAGAGAAAAGAAAGAATCTTTATAAAGAAATATTAAAATACAAAAAGTGTTTTTTTCTGCAAAGTTACTAAACCCATTAGACCACTTAGCTTACTTACATACTTACATACTTAAGGCATGCTGTTGTCTTGTCTGTCTGACTTTGATTGCAAAACTACACGCAACTCAAAAACGCATTCCGGCTGAGCGGAATCGAAACAAAACAGCTGTAAATGGTGGCCACGAAATACCAAAAAATAAATAAATACCCTTGGTTACAACTTTGTAGAAAGCATGCCATGTCGTGTAAGGTTTGGATGTTTTTTTGGGGTAAAAGTGTGTCTCAAATTCAGAAATAAAACAAAAAAAAATTATGGATGGGAACTGATGATGACGACAGTGAGCTTTGTGTATGTGTGTGGTGTGTGTGTGTACACATTAAAGTAATTGGGTACCATGAAAAACTGAAAACATGTGCACCGCACGGTAGCAGCAGAAACTATTTTAAAACAGCCATTGAAAATGGAACAACTTTTGATCTTCCTTTAATTTAATTTTGTCAGACCATCAGCATCACACAGTCAGTTACTTTGTAGAAATCGAGAACGCATCACAGACAATGCCACTGAACATTTGTTTTGAGGCAGTCAGATGAATGATCTGAGTGAACAAAGAAAACTTATCGAAGAACATTGGATTTCTGATACGTACATAGAAACAAGGCAGGGCCCTAACAACGTTCATTTCATTTCTAGGTTTTTTTTTTCAGTTGTGAACTTATAGGATGCACTCACTACTACTACTACTACTACTACTACCTGTACCACTGTGAGAAAGAGGATGCGTTGAGCAATAATGAGAAAAAAAGTTGAGCTAAAATGGAGCCACTGTTTCGGTCGAGTGGAGGAAACCACAGAACAAAGAACAAGCTTAGCAGCATTATTGTACGAAATAAAGAGGAACTACTCTAAATCTTTATTCCAAAAATGCACTTTACATTGTTTCTCTGGCTTCATTCAGAAATGAAGAAAAAACTGTTTGGGTTCGAAATGCTGAAGATGTATTAGAACGACCTGATTTTTACAAGTCTTTTGCATTCCTCAAACAATATTTTCTTGGCATTTGTTTTCTTCTCCTCATTTGCTGCTTAAAATAGAAGTGAAATAAAACGTTTGATTGTTCGGAACATTGTTTTTATTAAGGCATGTAACGTGGCCATTTTCAATTTTGTGGTAAAATTATTTACCACTCGAGTAAATATTTGGTCTAGTGTGTGCAGCGCGATTTGAAATGTCAACATGATGTTTTTTAACAGAATTGTGGTCTTTGGTGTATCGGAAATAATTTTGACATACATTTCTAAGAGAGATGACACGCGGATTGATTGCAGGCTGATCTCAGCGGTTGTCTTTGTTGTTCAACTGTCCAATACTGGGAGATTACTCTAAGATTCCAAGATAAATTGTAAGAAAAATCGAGCTATACACATACATGCAATAGCAGGTGTGATATGGGTTCGGTGGTCAGTTTTAAATATTTAAACATGTCGTTCTCAACTAACGCACGCCACATGATCATCGCTCACGCTACGGTATTGTGATGCGATATTTCGTTTCATTTTTTGAAGATCTACATGTGCACCACCATCAAGACAACTAATTAAAAGTATAAATCACATGTGCTTGTCAGCGTTTACTTTTACACTGTTGTAGTTTCGATAAGCCAGTGTCAAGTGTGCTACCAATTTCGATGACATTAAGTTAACACTTTTAAATTTATTCTCAGGCTTATTACCGGAATTGTAGGTAAATCTATGACATTTTTGTTGCAGTGCTTTTTGGTATTGGGCTTAGCATGGAGGACGCACACTATCGTTTCGTTTTCATTTTCAGCAAGTATGGCGCTCGCTATCTATCACCATTCACCACTCATTTAAACTGTTGTTATTGAGATTATGAGCTACCTGGGCCACAAATTTCGTCCCCCTCTCCTATAAGGGTAATTTAAACAAAGTAGTATAATGGTTTTTTATGTGAAATAATAATAAAAACTACTTCTCTGCTCCTTCTAAACTTTTGGTAGTATAAAGAAGTGTAGAAAGTTGGCGTTTTATGCAGACTCACAGTCTTTCAAAAAATTTTGAAACCCACAAAAACTGCATCTGATTGCACTTACACATGCAAGCATGCATTATTATTTATATACTTTACACATTACAAATAAACTTCAATAATGAATCTTCTCTCGTCTTCTCCTTCTTCTCAAAACATATATCCTCAAAAGCTAAAAATCAGTCATTGACAAGCCGTACACTCATAAAAGTAGTAAGTAGCAAGTACAGTTGCGTACACACACACATACGTCTATACTTACTACTTACCTTTATCGCCATTCAAAAAGTTACACGCAGAAAATAATAACGTGTAAACGAACACAAGTAGTAGGAAGGCATGCTCATATATTCATGAAATTTTGCGGTTCTTGCGATAATGGCAGTCATATAGACCTACAAATAATGATCAATGATCATATATATACTGGTGGTAGTAGTGGTAATGATAATAATAGGAGTGTAATGCACTAATAATGAATGAAATGAAGATTTTTCTAAATGTTACATTCACGGCATTGAACTGCTATCATTCCCATTCATCTCTAAACGTCGACACGCCACCATCATCCCACCACCACGCCACAGCTCAAGTTGTGTTGTCGTCGTCTTCGTCTTTCACCGTACACGTACCGTGTCCCAAAGTCCCATATAATCTGACATACCCAAGAATTACTGGTATTGACAACGAAAAAGTGCGAGAAGGAGAGTGAATGAATGAATACCATCCTTATTTTTAATATTTATTACCAGCTTTTTTTTCTGTGGTGGTAACAGTCAGTCGGTACTGCTGTTACAACGCTGCTATATACCATTGTTGTTGATACGAGACTGCAGTGTGCAGGCTCTTCAGTTTATATTTATTTACGCACTGAATACTTCGATCGTTCTTTTTTATTCTTTGCTGCTCATTATTATTATGTGTTTCAATTGACACTTACTCTTTTGTGTTTTATTGTTATTCAGTATGCATCACTATCATTTTTTATCTGAAGAAAACGTTTGGTGTCTTTTGTACTTTTTTCACATTCTCACCACCACCAATTTTTTTTTAAATAAAATCTTTTTTCGAACGCACCTCCGCGGAAAACTTGACACACTCTCATCTCTCCCTTTTTGTCGACCTTGTAAACAATCTAGTTAATTCTAATTTACGCTCTTTTTATTTACCAGAAGACTTTCGCTCGCTGTCAATTGTTAAACAACTGCAACGAAAGTTCACAAGCTACCTGGTGGCTCATACGAGGTGCTTGTAGCAGCTAAATGTTACACTTTTTCGTGGCATGTAAAATTAAATTTTTCTGTTCGAAACAAAACACGAGCAGAGGAGTGAAAACAATGCAAATTTGAAAGAGCTCAGATTGTAACTATCACCAAGGCCCTTGAATACGCGACGAAACTTTTTATTTTCGTTTTTTTTAAAAACGTTCTCATAATAATGAGAGTGACAGGCTACTCGTCTCGTCTCATCCATCCACACACACACTTTGGCAAACAAGCCGGCAGGCAACAAAAAGTCAGCTCATCAGACAATCAGCCACAAAGTCAAAGTATGCACGTGAAAGAGTGTGCGTATTCATAGAGCGTAGCTTTGGATGTCATAATGTCAAGTTGTCAACGGGCAGAAGTACCATGAATTAAGACTAATCGTTAGTTTAGTTACAAGCCACAAACTCACTAAAAATGTCTTACATCTCCAATTTATATACGTTTTTTGTCCTTTTCTACAGGGTTGTCATGTAAGAATGTCACATGTTACTTTGGCTAGATTTCGAAAGCTAGAACTTTGCTAACTTCGCCAGTTGTACACACAAATTTAACAGTGGTTAGTCTCTAAATTTGACATTGACAAAAACGATTTGTTAGCTTGCGTGATTACTAGTATTTGCAATTATTTGCAATCTTAAATGCTGTGACTATTTTTGTAATACTATTTGTAACAATTTTTTCCTCATTCTTTTGTCTCGAGATGTAATGTACCCCAAAGGAAAATTTATGGACAATAAACCAAACAATATGTTTATGTTATGTTAGCATAATTATTTTTAGCTTTAGTTTGCTCATTAAATACTGATTGGAGGCGTGCGTACGTTAGTTGGAAGAACAAGAAGAACAGTGTCTCCCTGCGATGTTTGACAACTAACGTGTGGACTCTTTCCTACTTACTAATACAATGTATTTGTTGAAAGAACTACTAAAAGTCGTTCACGCTCCAGTTGCATTATTCGCATCTTAGCATGTGTGATGCAATAATAATTTTTGTGGAACCTAAAAGATGCCATAGAATGGAATAACGGAAATGAACTACATCAACTATACAAGCTTGTAGTTTTCATTGAAACCATGTTTATCTTTTCATCACTTCAAGTGTTTCTTGTTACGAGCTAATGATTGATAGTTAAGTTGGTACTAAAGTCACTATTAATGATGCATCTTGGTCAGTTAAAATCAACATATATTATAGCTCCACGCTCGGCGATCCTACTAAATTTTTACCGTTTTACCGCAGTTTTTGTTGAGGGTTTTTGCTTTTACAGTTATTAGTCATTTATGTTTTATCATTACATGGTTTCACACCTTGTTTATTACGTAGCGCAATTATCTGACAACAAATGGCGCATGAAACGCGGTGCCTATGAATTTTAATGTTTGCAAAAAAGTCAAACATGTTTACACATCTATAGCTACCCCTCACAAGAGTAGATTCATGCAGTTGCCATTAACCCTAAATTTCAAGTCTCTTTCGTGTAGTTATAGTTTGTTGTTCTGGCAGTAGTAGCTGAATGCATCAGCAGCGTGGGGGGTGTAGCAGTTAAAATTTGTACTATTTGTTGAGAGGTTTATATGTGAACTGCATTAAAGCACAGAAGCAATGAGCAAATTAATGCGGACGTAATTAAAAGTCGTTAATGTATCTCGTTTAGCTGAAAGGCAGTCAGTCTTATGATTTAGTTGATATGGCAGCAAAGCGTAGCAAATGGGATAGGGAATATAGTGTGCCCACTAATGACAGTTACAGGTTTTCTGTGTGGTTTGTCTGTCTTATTTTTTCATGTGACTTCTCTGGTTGCTTACAACTTGTTGTAGACAATGACGACCACCAAAGTCTCGTTGTAATGCAACATTTTTTGCTGTAGCCGTTCTTTATTGCAAACTGCATTTTGCACAGCTCGGTATTTGCATTTCCGTTTCGTCTGAAATATTAAAGCTGGGGGTATGCGCTCAGCAAGCAATTTGGTGATTATCAGCAGAAAATGGACTCTGATTGGTAAGTAATGCGTGAAATATCGATCAATCAGCTTGTTAAACTATCAGCCAAATGTAGTTTAATTGTTATCGTTTCTAATCTATTAACTTAGGTAGATGTGTTTCACGCTATGATAAGTCTATTGCATCCTTACAATAATCCCGCAGAATAACACTCCCCTTTTCATTCTTCAAGAATCTAATTTAATTTTTAGAGCTTATCTCGTTGTTACTCTTACCTATATTACGTGTACCTTAAAAAGCAAGCGTATCAGGGTCTTCGTTCCATACTAAAGCCGGTAGCGTTGAAATTAGTAGTAATAACCAGTATTAGCCGCAGCCACACTTTGTTTCAAATGCAGAAAAAAAATCATGAAAGTGATTGTCTGACGTAAATGAAGAACTAACTGGCGTTAATCCCTCACGTCCAATAGGTCAATTTTGTTTTTGTTTATATTTAGTTTAAACCTGTTGCCTGTTGTACGTCTGATGAACCCTTGTTATACTTGCTGTCGTGATGTGGTAATGCGGATTTTGCTTTATTTCTTATGTAAACATAACTCCCCTTTGGGTATTAATAATAACATGTTGTACATTAAAAAAATAGCATTCATGGGACACAATTAATCTACATACCTGCTCAGGAGCGCGCTTAAGAGGACAAGTTTCGCTTACCTTGTAAAAGTAAAAAAAAACATGAAAGAAGAGGCATGTATTCGTGTGCACTGTGTACCAATAAGGCACAATTTATGCACACATTTTTTGAAGTTTAGGAAATGGTGAAAAAAGGATAAAAAAAGTACGATTTCATAGTGCCTTCGAGACTTTGCAACAATCAGCTCTGGTTCTAAAGTGGTGTGCACAACGCGAGCTAAATTACTCACATAATATTAATATTATTATGCTAAGCTGTGCATAATATAATCTTTATTACCAATTACCACCCACTGCAACTGAAAAAATACTGAACAACAGCATAATATGTAAGGAACATAATTGCTTTTTATGCGTCCTATGACGTATTACAACTTTGTACGTTACTGAAATCTAAAAACAAAACAGGACTGCAAAAAATGAGGAAGTGCCCTCTCAAAGGTATTTTGTGACCGGTTAGGTTGTACAATAGGGAAAACGAGTGTGTGTGTGTGTGTGTGCGGTTCATAAACAAAAGCCTTGTTCAACTCATCAGCAAATAGCATCAGTGATCCCTTCATATTCAGTACAATGGTTATTATGGTATTTGCAACACATTTTTCCCATCATTTGTCACCCGCAATGTGACTGAAATGAATATTAAAAAATATAACTAGAGAGGCTCAGGTGTTTGTAGTATTTGCTAAACGTCTACATATGTAAATATGTTTAATACAGGCATAACATTTATAAATAGAAATAATATGGAGACTTGCCTTCTCTCTGTTGTATCATAATTGCTGATGAGTGACTGCTGTTTCCCGTTTTCTGAGAAGTTACAAAGAGAACCGTTTAAGTCACTCACTCTCTCTTCTTGTGTACTTACGCAAATAAAATCAACACTTTTGTACTTTCATAATTGAATCTGGTAGCTGACAACGAAGACTTGCGGTATTTCCCACTTTGCGACACGTTTGTCGGTACCGTGTGCCTGTATAACATGTCTTTTGGCTTTGTTTTGACCTGTCATAATAACATTAATTATAGAATTGGCGTTGTAGTTACTCGTTACGAGATTATGTAAATCCTTAGAAATCTAGTACACGTCAATTTTTGGTCCTTCAACTCTTGCTAATGATTTGCTAGAAAAAAGTGTCATAATTTTAAAGGACGGTTAATGTTGTCATTTATAGAGGGATAATTTCTCACTTTCAAACCCTTCAATTATACATCCTGTTCTGAGCCCTGTGATAATTTTCTTATGCATCCTTAAATTAGTATTACTTTACGGTTGCGCTTGCCTTAATAGATAAAACAGTGCAGTACGTTATGCTCTAGTCCACCTGTTTCTAATTCAATGGACCCAATTATATGCAAATTTCAATATAAACATGAGATGACGTTATGACATAATTTATTTTACTGTGTCAACTGATTTTAACGAAGTAATATGTCCACTGAGAATATTTTTAAGATAAAATTCGATAAAAATGCTAATAGAGCTAGTCACAATAGACGCATAACACGAACTACCCTGAACTGTCTCCCAGAAGAACTATTAATTGTTGGCTGTATTTAGCTACTGTAAGTATGGAATCTCTTCAAGGGAAGAAAAAGGAAAAAAATCCTACTCATGTGCAGAATTAGTGATTGGTATCTACGAACGTGTTACTAGAATAGCGATAGGGACAAGGATAATGTAATACCACTGACAGCCAGCATTATCGACTCGAATTAATGTAGACTTTATCGTCCAACAGGATCTTAATTATGAGCCCCCGACGTACAAAGTTAAAAATTAAATATTTATTACATTTTGAGTTACTGCGACCGTGTGAAAGAAAGTAGAAGAATGTTCTGGGAAGCTATTTTATTGGTTTAATTACAAAGTGCGTGGAAATAAAACGGATGGAGGAGTATAAAAGACAACATCTGACATCCTCCATTTTTCGTTACTAACTGCTACTAATAATAGACATTTCCAAAAAGCTTGTAAAGTTACAGCAGAATCTGTCTGCAGATTGCATTCGTGCCGCTGTATAAGTACATGTGTTTCTGTTTGATTACTGTTACATATACCTATATGCATGGTCAGTAGTGGGTTAAATGCACATCATGAAGAGCTTAACCGGATGAGAATTAGAACAACTATAATTTTGATGTTTACTTGTTTTATACATTTAGGTACACTTATTTTTCGTATGTACCTATATGCATAATACTATTTTCGTTTGTAAGGGGGTTTTCATGAAACACACCTAATGCTCATTATTAATATTAGTAACCATACTAGTAGACAGCCCGTTGTATGAGTATCTATTGTGAATGTTCGAATGTTGCAGATGTTTTTGTACAAGCGCCATTTGTTTACATTGATATATAATGGAAACCAATATATTTTTGCTGTAAATTGTAGTTTTGACTGGGGGATGTACATGGATTGGGTTTTAGTATTAATTTTTGTCATGACGTATCGAATCACGAAATGTACAATGTTAAATTTGATAAACTGTTTCCAATTATTGAAAACATTTACGTGCTTAAATTGAGAGAAGACAGAATGAGAATTGCGAAAAGCGCAGAGACTGTAGAATGACGTTAGAATCCTCGATTTTGACCTATGCGATGTGTGACGCTCGTGATTTTGCCATACATTTTATACGAGTGAAGCTTCATTTTATTGAAGCAAATGAAGTACTTAAAAACGTTTTTTGTTTTAACTTGTCAACTTTGTCTTAAAGTTTTAATTAGTATTTTCAGTTATGCAAAGATTTATATATACCAGCAGAAAGTAAAATTGCTTGGTTAAGATGAAATTTTGTGTTAGTTTTGGTTTAAAAGATGCATAAATAATTCCGAACATTTGAGAAGGAAAATAACCTACAACCTACAATGGTTAAACTGCAAACAGCTGTACTTTAATGAGCAAAAATTCCAACTTTATATATATGATATGCTATTATATGGCGTTGATAATATTTTGTGGCTGTTGCCTTTAATTCCGTTATCTAGCATTCCGTTCTCATCGACCATCAGCATCAACAATCTGCTGTCTTAATCTAAAAAAAACCTTTTTTCTCATGGACGTCTTTGAGCTCGTTGTCAATAGTAAACATGAATACATACGACAGTTGTTGACATTTTTGCGGTTGTTTGTCCAACTCTGTTGGAACAATGGAATGTGTCCATGGCATATTAATTAGTCGTTTGATATAAATCCTGACGACGTTACTATTTAGCAGTACTAGTGGGATGTGTAAATAGCACAAGTTTATGGTAACTATACAATGACAATTCTTACCACAAAAATGACTCATGGTGAACTATATTTTTGCGTGGATAACAAAGATTAAGCTGAAGCTGACAAACGACTCTTAGCTGTTGTACATTCATAAAAAAAACTTGCCTCATATCGCACATTAAAAGCAGCGGATAAAAAGCAACGCTATAGAAATTAATTGCCACAAAAAATTTTGCAGTTAAGTTTACCTCTGACTAAATCTATTTAAATTTACATATTACATACAACATTTTTATATACTGACACACATGCATGGTTGATGTTCGAAATCAGACCAATTTTTACTCTCATTTGAAATTATCATCATTACCTTGAAAAATCTAGACCTTCACGAATGTCTGATGAAGATACTTTACTACTACTACTACTACTACTACTCCTACCACCACTACTACAAGTTACACTGTGTATCTGATAAGGTGATTAACTTATATTTATAATTGCACTTATCAAGACGGAAAGTGGAACCAACACAAAAAAGTGATTGTGTAAGCAAAATACGTATTCGTAAACAATAACAATAATGAGCATTAAACTATCATATTTTCCATTTGAAATGCACGAGGCTCTACCAACGTTTGCCACACTGCACTGCCATATATAAACTTAATCATATAATCATAAAAGGTACTGAGTACTGGTACGTTTATTGCTGCGAGTGATGAAAAAATTAAAGCTTGTGTAACAGGTGTATATGCAAGTACAAGTGAAGTCTGCATTGATAATCATCTCCCAATTTGTTTTTTAAAAATATGCACTAATTTAATCATGTAATGATTTAGGAAAGTATTCTGATGATCAGTTTCTTCCCACAAGGTGCAGTGTTTTACAATGATCTACTTTACTTTTTGTTTTTGCAAAACAAAATTCTTTTTTAAAGTGTTACGTATATTAATCATGTTTCACTTATTTATGAGAAAGAAACACTTAAATTCAATCGCTTCTAGTTTAAAAATGGCCGTTGTTTTCTTCAAGCTTTGCTTCAAGCTGAGGAGGCCACATGCGTACAACATTACTGCGCGGCAGCCCTACATGCGTAATGGTCCGCCGCATCAGCAACTTAATTTACGATGTTCGAAAACGGATGGATTCACAGTGTACTATGCAGGCTTAACAACAGTGAGAGACCATCGCCAGTGCATTGCGGGGCGTTCTCTTCTTTTTATAGCATCAGTTTTTACAAACATTTATAAATATACATTATTTGCTGTTTCTTCTTATTATTATTATTGTATTTTCCCCTATTGTTGCCGTTTACGCGTGCGCCTATTGTTGATAGTGCCTTTTTTTTACCGTGTGCAAGAATCATCTTAAAAACTCAAAACGTTATTAAACCGCCTCACCGTCGGCCAGCATTGTGTTGGCTACAGAGAGCACAGTTGAATCATTTTGTTTTTGTTTGTATTTTGGTCACTTGCTCCACATAACCATTACAGAGCTGCTGCGTTCTCGTATATATTCCCCTCGTACGTAATAAGGCAGCTTCGTACCGTGTCTGAAATGAAAACACTTTTGATTTAAACGCATTTTTTAAAAATTATCACTTCGAATCCTGAAAAAAGGAATAATATCATTCCTATATTATGTATGTATGATTCTAAGGTGTTACGTGAGTGCATGCGCAGGTAAAATTTAACATAATTTTGTTTTTTTGTTAATATTTTGAGAATGCAATTAAATGCATAATAGTGACCGTAAAACAGAGTCTCCCCTTTGGGCTTATGCATACAATTTTTGCGCACACCATGACGTACGGGGTTACCTTTGATTTATGATACAGATGCACTATAAAAATGCACTTTGCTGTACAGGGAGCTAGCACATTTCTCAAAGTGTGGTTGAGAATTTTTGTGACTGAGGAGAATCAAGTTTTAGATTACCTGCTTTTGTGATTGTGAGGCGTCCTACCTGCCTTCTCCCTGCAAAGAAACGTTTTTTTTACATCTATAGCTTGATTTTAAAGGATGATGGATCCGATTTCGCGTTTGGATACGACGTGATAGCAGCATTTGCACACACACACACAGTAGTGAAAGAAGGGAAATAAAAATAACAACTGCTATCTTCCCTACCGCCTTGAAGTGATAAAATGAGAGATAAGTAGCGTTATAAATGAAAATGACTTATTCCATTATTCTGCACACCTGACTCTGAAGTAGACCACATTTTAGCTAGAGAATCCTATCATTATCGCCCTCACGAATGGTACCATATTGAAAACTCGAGGTTACATCTTTGACGAAATCATTTGGCATTTAAATTTTTTTATATCTGGCCTAGGTATCTTCATACAAGCTCGGGGAATTTTCACGCATACAACACATTTCTATGATAAAAATTAATTGATGAAATACGCACAAAAATATCAGGTTACATTGAATTGAATCTGATGATGATGAATGTTACGATAATAAATACACGCGAAACAATGTTAGTTAGCTTTTCCTGTACCAGCACCTTTTCGTTTTGCGAAAACAGCCTCAGCTCGGCTCTTGAATTCTCTCCTATTTCCTTGTTTTGGTTTCTCCTACACGAAACGCATATTTGTTTGTTTTTTTTACAATTTCAAAATAAAACTAATAGTTGACTAGTATTTGTACGATCATATGTACTTACTATTATTATACGTGTAGTGTATTACTGACAAGAAGTATTTTTTTCCAAATTTTGACACATTATTGTTAATCTCACGATTTTATTGTCGTGCGGTAGCTATATGTAGCCAATCCCTTTCAACAGAACTGCAACGCGTATCCGTATCTGTAGAACCAGGCATTCATACGCGCAGGTGACATGGCACTATTATTCAGGAAAAGCAAGTGGTTTTAAATAATCAAATGTAACCTAGAATTTAGATCCAGTCACGTCTATGCGCAGAGAGAACTTTTAAAAATAATTCCTCCTCTGGTGCATCTTTCTTTTCCTACGTTACACAATTCATCAGATGAATGTGAAAAATATTAAAAAATTATAAGAAGATGCCATTCCCAGCCAATCCCTTTTCATCTTTAAAACTTTGATTAGGTTTTGCGAACAAAGCGATGACGGTAGGTACATAAGATAATGGCAATTGTTGTAGTAGTAGTAGTAGTAGTAGCAGTAGTGGTAAACGATAGATATATATTGGCAGGAGCTATTGTGTCATATTATTTTTGTGCGCATCGGTTAAATATTTGAAGGTGTAGATATTTGAATGCAGAAATGATGTGTAACCGTAACCTGTCACGGTTCTACATACGCATAACGTACGTAAAATTCGACTTTTTTGTGTACGAACAGAAAAAACTACATTGTTATTTTGGTGGTGGCATATTTTAGCGGTCATAGTCATGGCCACTAGCCAAATGAAATGCCAACAAGCCTTTATTTCTTCAACATCATCATTATTCTGTGCAAGTATTTGACTTGGCGTGCAGGCACACAATGAAATGATATATAATATAATATAAATACAAATACCTATCACAATATAAAAACGATATACTCACAGTTTAGAATGTATTTCAAAATAATATTACTCAGCGAGCTTTGAAGTTCCTTTCTTGAACGATGGCAATTTTTTTTTTATTTTTGAAAACTGAAGAAGCGTCGCCATTTAACTACACATAATATCGCAGTAAAGTATGTGTGCTTTATTGCATATTATGATTGTTTGTTATAGTAATAAAAAAATGTGAGGAACAACAGCAAAGTCAAATTTTCAGTCGTCTGTCTGTTATTCATAGCCACTACTACTACCACTGTGCCAATGCGTACACATGTACACATTATTGTATGTAAAATTAATAAAAAAACCTTCTTCTTCTTCACCAAAGTTATTTCCTTCTCAAAGTTCAGCAAGTTTGTGGGATCTTTAGCGTACGTGCATGCGTTATTAATGTGTAATTTCTAATTCAAGTCAATAACATTTTACTACTGCTTTTATTGCGTCTACTCAGAAAAATGCAACATAACGTACTCTCAGCAATGTTCATGTTAAGTAATATAAACAACAACCAAACAGGGCTCCTCACAGGCTTGCATGTAACCTTTAAATCAACATAATTAGTATGACTGTTGAAAGATGAATTTTTCGCGTGTGTGTAATCCCATCCCTTACTTAACCTGTTGACAATTACGTGCATCGTTACAGGTCGGATAAACTATAAAGTTACTACTTTTTGCTGCTTTTTTGCGGTTATTATCATTACGTCTGTGTAGGTATATCGTTATCCGTTGTTGTACGAACTCTTGGTCAAGCAGTGTCGGTCTCTGTCCGCCAAGTCGGCTACAGAGAAGCCCTCCTGCCTGAAGTGATGCCAAATTTCAATTCCTTCCGCACTTCCTTCCTCCTGATCAAGAGCATGGCAGGTTGTACACTGATTCATACAAAATAGTAACAATATGAAGGAGGTAGTTGACTTGGAAGCCATTGTTGTAAGGTAGCAGGCCACGAGATGTAACAGGTAGCAAGGAGTAAGGCTCGTGATAGGGTTTTTCTTGTGAGCAAGATCTTTGCATTGTTTTGGTAAGTTGTAAATAAGTGGTGGTATTAGTACGTATCATTGTAGCATGTGGCACTACTCCACTTCCACAACGATCCTGTAAACGGTGGCAATTCGACAATAGAACTTTCGACATTTGAAGAGTTACGTCGTTGTCAGACATCTAATTCAGCAGATTCAATATGCAATAAAATTTGTGACTACTTGTTTGCTATCGCGAACGTAAGAGAAGTTGTATAAAAGAATAATAATGTCGTTTTCAAATAAAAATGAATACTATTTCTGTTTATGCCAGCGCTACATTATCAATTCCTTAGCGGTTTCCTGTTTCAGATTGCATTTATACCTGGTTATTTGTTATCATCGTTTCTTAAATGCCTATCCCCATATTGCCCATTATAGTCATCCTATGTCAGTTGGTGGTGTATTGTCAGCAGGGAAATTACTACCATTTGCTTTTTACTATTCTTACCCGTTTTGATGTGTTCAAATAATTAATAAATAACGAATAGCAAACTTGTTCTTTCAGCCACGTCCTATCAGTTTTCACCTTATCGTAAAATATAAATATGCAATCCAATAAAAGGAAATAATAAAATTAAAGTGATTAAATTATGAAGAGGTTGGTGTGTAAACAGATTCTCTCGAAATTGTCGTCGTCGTCGTCGTCACGTCTCATACTAAACAAAGCGGATTCATTGGTACAGGAATATTACACACACGTTGAATAGAACATGTGGTGTGTCATTTCTTGCAAACTTGCATGCAGAAGCAATTTGAACATTTTCATAAAAAAAGAAGAAAGAAATGTTTATTGATTGAAGTAAAAATAAGGAATAAGTTACACATTCTGTATCGATGAAAAATATATTGACATTTACTTGTTATCTCGTGACATCAAGTTTACGATATAAATGCTAATTAAAGCTTCGGCGTTTTGTTTGTGTCTATAATTATACTTGTGTACGGTACACACCATAGTGCATCCATAAAAACAAAGAATGCGTAAATGTTTTAAAAAATGATACACTCCTACCGTGTTGACAGTTGGGGCTGGCTGTTACGTGGGCATTTTTGTTGTTATGTTAAAGGCCATTAAAATACAAATCCATCGATCGTCAAAACTCGTTTTTGTTTACGAGTGATAGTAGTGAAGGCCGGACGGACGGAAAGGTTTAATAGACATATAAGAAGGCTCCAATATAGTACACTGAAGTACACCATAATAATAATCCTACTTACTATCATGACCACAAAAAGGTTCTAGGCACGCGTCCAATAATAGGCACCTAGGAGGAAGTTTCAAACAGTTAGATACAAAGGGCATGACAATGGGGTAGGTAGATCATTACACGAATTCGTAGGACGATCATCACATAATATTAATCATTTCATCGTAAATCGTGTTAATAATTAATCTTTAAGAGAGTTTGATAAATTCTAAAAATTAAAAAATCTAAAATATATCATTCTGTGTTGGCTAAATTTGCGCAAAAAAATGTTACAGCATTCTTTTCATATGCCGTTGGGACGTACGCTTTCTGAGACAACTACTTGTATGATTTCTATTTATCCTGATTGTGCTGCGAAGGCGCCGATGGTAATAAAAGGAAAACAAAGCAATGTGGCCGCAACATGTGGCAGCCGCATGACGACGAAAAAAAGAAAGATACCTACACTCCTGTATGCTACTATGCTTATCATTCACGTCTGTCTTCTTCAATGACTTTTTGTATTCGCAAAGTGTCAAAGAAAATTCGTCCGTACCACAACGCCAGACAGCCATACGACGACAAGCTAATGCTAATTGGAAGGAAAGCATGTTTGTTTGTAAATAATATTCAGCAGCAGTTCACCATGTGAATCGTGAAGTATAAAAGATCAATGTCAGTGAGTACACAAGCAGACAAAAACGTACCTCCATCATAACACCATGTACCACACAAAGCCAAACGGGATGAGGATGGGGAAGAAACTGATTTCCGTTCCTGAAAAGTGCATACATAATTACATCTCAGCTGTCATCACAGGAATCGCAATGCACATTTTTGGGTATCCTTGAGCTGATTCACAATCAACAATCCCAACTTTGCCAGCATTCTTTTGGAAGCGAATACTAACAAGCACCGCTACTGCCACTGTTCAAAGGAGAAATGTATAACATTTAAACATACTATCTACTACTACTACATACACTACCTACCTATCACCGCCTTTTTTCCATTCGCCGTTGCAGACGCAGCGCACATGAACCAACACAATAATTAGCATAAAATATAACCGTTTTCCTAAACTCGCACAATTACGCCATCACCATCATCGTCGAGCCATTAACATTGCTGCTGGTAGAGGTGTTCCTACAGCAACTCGCTAATTTCTTAATTTACGACCATAGGTTAAATATTCATCGTTAAATGCTATAAAATGAGTGGTTGAAACCATTAAGACAGTCCCTCTCTGACTTTATGTTTAAACGGTTGCGATGGATTGCAGTCAACAGGTGAATCTTTTACGAGAAAACTGAAAAAAGAAAAGCCTACTCCTGCGCAAACATTTGTACATAGGAAAAAAGTATTTTGTCAACATTTTTTTTGCTGTGCCTCTTGTAACAAGAAAGGATAATAGGCAGGTCGAATTGGTAAGCGAAACCGCTTGCTCGTCCTCCTACACGTCTGTCTGTCAGATACGCCAACAACTAACACTACAAAAAAGAATTGCTCAGTTACTCCTCTATAATATAATTAGCTACGTTACGCACACTGCGCAGCGCTGAAGCACTGTTTAAATCGTTGCGATTCAGGATATCTCTTTTTTTTGTCTCCTCCTGTTGCCCCGTCCATGATGAAGGGATGTCTTTGAAAAGAAAACTGAGGAATTGATGAGCCTCTGCCGTTGTTTGGCCGTTTCCGTGTAGCCGTGTGTGGTGGCGTGTAGTGTTATGCAGACTGCTGAAAATTATATATTGATTAAATATCTGTCGTTGCCGTCTCTTTGCACAATCATTATATGAGGAGGATGATCGGTATGTAATATCATCGTGTTGGCTGCCGGTAAAACTAGAGATATTCCAACATTGATATTTATTGTCTGATAATGATGTCTACACCTGTAATGTTTTTTTTTTGCTGTAACTTCACTGCGCACTATACTATATCATTTTTTTATACGCAGGGCAGTGTAAATAGTAAGCACCGTATTAATTATAATGTGATATCGCCCCATGATAATCTTGAAATTTTCTAAGGAGCAATATGTAGTCTTAGCGAAGAGACACAACTGGCAAGGGGCTTAGTAGAAGGACGACGACGGATTGTTGTTATCATGCACTTTTTACCCATCTTTCGAGAAAAAACTATTGTTTGTCAGATTTTCACAGCATCGAAAGGAAGAAACAAACAAACAAAATACAACGGTAAATGTATGCAGTCTTGAGATAGACGCTACACAACAACAAGGGCAAAATGAAAAATCCCAACCGAGTGTCTTTATTCTTGTCTATCCTGTGGTTACGGTGGGTTTTCAATGTTTATGCATGTCTTTTCTTGAGATGAAGATGTGCATCAGTCAGAAAATGAATAAAATTTCTATGAATGGCGCTTTAGAATCAGCAGCATTAGCAAGCGTTATCGATGGATGCAATGCAGTAAGTAACAACAACAACAACACAGCGTAGCAGGCAACAACGGTATCAAATTTGTAAAAGTGGATGTTCATATTTTGTGTGTGAGTTTCTGTGTGTATGTGTGTGTGTGTGTGTGTATTTCTCAGATTCTGATTGTACTCGGTAATAGTTTTGATTTTGATAATGAAGCGGTGGTAAACACCTGTCATCAAAATACGGAATCATACAGTATAACTATTATCTTCGTTGTCGTTTTTTTAGGGAAAAGAGTATTGGATTGAAGTTTAAAAATAATAATAATAATAATTACATTATTTTGTAGAGAAAAAAATAACGTGTTGTACGTTATCGAGGACGATGACTTTTAGCTGTATTTCTCTGCTATCGCGTCGGCGTATATTTGATGTAATTATGTAGATACTTTTAACTTGTTGAAAATTCAATAATTAGTAGAATTGCTGTCGTTATACAATTTTGAATGGGTTGTTGTTGTTGTTGTTGCTGCTGCTGCTGCATGGGCCGATCAACATGATTTTATTGAATAATTGGTAGTTGCACGTATTTACACCAAGTTGCACGAAGTAACATTGAGCATTGAGCGTGTTATAAGTAGCCACGTCAGACTTTGTTGTCAGGAGCCATAAATCATGATTTTGTTGTCCATTTTAAGGGGTTGGCTAATCAATGAACAAAGTACAAGTGTGTGCCTACGCGATGACACTTTGAGTGTACGTTGTAATTTTTTAGAGATATAAATTTAAGGGGAAATTGACAGCGGTTTCGCGCCAGGTCACTACTATAAACAAAAGTAGAGTTCCATTGTCCTTGCGTGTTTCGATTCAATTAAAAAATACTTCACAGTCATTAGTCAAGGTTTCGTATTTTTAATTAAATGTTATAATGCTTAATTAACGTGCCTACACGTTGCTTTTTTACCAGCTGTGTAACGAACTTTATCTGAATGCATTTTTAAGTTTTCTTATTGTATAACAATGGGGTTATGTTCAGTGTATTGTAAAATGAAAATGTTAATTAGACGAAATCAAAACGAAGATGATAAGTGAAACCCAGTAGCAGTGAGTGTAAGTGTAGTACCAATACTAGATATATTCTTACTTTTTTTGGTTTCGTTATTTCTTCTCTTTGTTGCTTCTCTCTTTCTTGTATTTGTAATTGGTACAAATGAAAAGCAACAAAAGTTGAGCCTGTTGTTCACAGCCGTTCAGCAATTCATAACATACAGTTGTTGAAAACTTTTTATAGACGGCTTTGTAAACAAAATTAATGACAACCGTTAAAAAGGAATGGATTGACTCCGTTGAAGAAAAAAAAACCTGTAAAGTGAAAATGATTGTGTAGATTTGATTCCAAAATTGTCTATGATCTTGCCTAAACGACAATGGCACGATACGATGATGATGGTCGCGTTTTATTTCGTAGTTTTCTATAAATATTTAAACTTTTACTCAATCGCTGTTGTGACGAATTAATGAAATTGAATACCGCCGAAATTCAATTTAGAAAAGTTAATTTTGCAAATTCTACAGGATATTATTATTATTATTATTATTATGCATACAAAGTTTTTATTTAGTTTCACATTGTGAGAGAAGAATAGAGGGAAACGAGAGGGGGAAGACACTTCTTTTTCCATCTATTTTATTCAATCTTTGCCAAAAAATACATGCACGCATACAAAGTACAACTATGATGTGCTTTTGAAGTTTTGAGAAAACATTTTCACTCCACTTGCTTCCAATTTATTTGTCATGATGATTTGCAGCCACAAAAAAGCCCTATCGATATATCACAATCAGCACCATCGTCAGTTTTTATTATCATTTTTGTTGATGGTACTCGTTTTGAAAAAAAAATGTCTTGCACCTTATATATATACAGCCAATTGCTATTTTGGTCTTTGATGATTGTGTGAATATTTTTGGTAAAATGCTTTGATAAATCTGCTCACATCATTTTCACTAGTTTGTGCCATAGTAACAGTAATACTGTCACTAACGAAATTCATTAGTCATATTTGACAGGGCTGTGTAGAAGAAAGGTAGCACATTTTTCTTGTTTTTTTATTACCTTGGCATGAGGTTTGCTTATAAATTACCCTTACAGTTAAAAACGACGAAAAGCTATGATTTACTTTAATTGTGTGTCCTTGCTGTTATTTTTGTTTACTTTTTTGTATTGATTCCAAATGTATTTATCCAAAGGGTGAGAAAACATGGCATACAAATAAGTTAAGCATTATTATGTGTGTCCTCCAAAAAAAGTTTTTAAGCACTACCGTAATCACTTTTTATGTACCTACTTATTATTTTGGTAGCAGCGAATGTTGAGTTAATTTTCTGATCGATGCTTTTTGTACAATTTTATGAATATCATTTTGAGGAGGCCCCAATTCTGAGAGGTGATTGATTAGGGGACGAAGCTATAAAACCAGTTCTCATTCAAATCCCTACGAGGTAGTGGTCTTTGCTGTTGCCGCAGTCTAAACCCCAACAGCAAAACACCTTTTGTCCTGCTTCGCGGACTAGATCTCCTGCGGGTATCACAACACCCATTTTTGGCCCATAGTTAATGGTCGCATTAATTATTTCTATTTTGGTTAAAATTGTAAATTGAATTGTAAAAGAATTGATGGTCCTTAGCAAAGGATGTCCCTTCCTTCCGTTTCACTAGGTTTTATGTTGCGGGGAAGTATATAAAAATATGAAAGTTGTAAAACATTTTACAAAAACAAAATAAGCTAATAAATTCTATTATTGTGATTCCCGCAACATGCATTGTAAAAATTGTCTCTTGACGAGTAATATCAACGAATAATATATGATACCTAACCATCAACTGCTACGTAGACATATTTTATTTAAGAGTACATGATCAACTAAATTTCAAAATCACGATGTTGTGGAGTGCTAAACTATCACTCCATATAGCATAAGTGAGTGCATACTAAAACTATAACCAGAAAGCCAAATTACATTGTAAATACAATAATATCAAGGTGTAAATAACAGGTAGGAGAACATCTATGGTTTCTCGCTCGGGACTCGTAAATGCTGAATCTATTTCATTTTTATACAACTGTCAACTGACACTCTGTTGGTTGGTACATATATCTACTATCTCTCCTTACGTCGAGTTGATAGCTACGCACGTATAAATTTTATGAGTCGTTTATTTAATTTAAGCACCAGCAAAATATTTACAACTTCGCATATGGCATCCTATGAGATTTATGATAATGATAATGCATATATGCCGTGTGTATTCCATTCCACCGCAATTTACCAGCTAACAAGTTCAGTTTGCAAATATGCTTCTACACCAGCAAAAGCAAAGCCTATATAAAGTGGTGCTATTGGATTAACGTAAAAACTTTGTTAGGGTGTATTTTTGTAGTGTGGTTTGGAAAATTCCGAAATGCGTCAAATTAAACCGCGTAATCCTCATCCCCTCTCGTCGTTGTCATTTTCATTTTTCTCTGTAAAAGAAATATGCGTATCGTGTGTATGCACGTTCCCCGAGACAGTGATACCTCAATGAATATAAAATGTTTATCCGACCAATTAACAGGTACACAGTAGTCGCATAGATACATACATACATCATTATTTACACTGATGATGACGACTTCTTCATTTCATCTCGAGGTAAACTTCATTTACTCACAAGTTTCTCTTTTCACAGGAGACTTGTTACAGCTTTAAAAATGCACATGTTGTCATGTATGACTATGTACATATTCCCTACCACCACCTATCAGCATACCAAAATGTACGGTTTCTTCATCAAGTACAAATACTGCAACAAAGAAGGAATTATAACAAACTAACAAACGTGCACGTACAACTACAAAAATTTATATTTCTAGTTGTCGCATTGCGTCGTGCATGTAATAAATACAAAAGTGGATGCGGATGATGAAGACGACACCAATGCATGATGACAACGAGTTGCGCTGTCTGTCTGTCAAGTATATTGTGTTTGTGTGGTCTTTTACTACAACAGATGACGAACAAAATCAAACAATGCGTGTGTGTGTGTGTGTGCGCTGTAGTTTTGCAAAAAGCTGCCGTAAAAATCTACCTTGTTTATACAGGCAATGAGGCAATATTGACAAATTGCGTACAATTTGTTACTTTATCTTGTAGGCATGTACTTGATCTCCGGAATTGCTACAATAATCATTACTGTTATTATTGTGCTTATGACTAGCATCTCGTTTATAGCTTTATTGTGTTCACTATAAAAGGACGTTAAGCATGAAAATTCGTAAGAATATGTCCGTAATTGTCTGTACATTGCTCCGAATTTTCGTGACAGCAGCATCATCACGCTGTCGTGCCTTCACCACTTTCTCTGACATTTTTTTTGTCTAATATGGTATTATTACGTTTTGCTCAACAGTAGAACTTTGTAATCTACACGGAGAATGCTTTAGACGGGTTTATTTCCAGCTCATACATTTTAATGATGACTTTAAAATGAGCCGCCGCAATTTTCAGAGAAATATAAAATAGTAACGAACTGCCAACAAATGTACTATTATTAGGGACGGATGAATATTGTCTATTTCTTGTTACAACACATCATGTTATACAGTTCAAAAAATGTAGTTATAAAGATGTGAAAGGAAAGGGCTTTGTTTTACCAAGAAAAAAGTGAGTAAGCCATCTGCATCAGTACATCCGGTAATCTGGCAATGAATAAAGCATGACGTTGATGTGTAGGCTGGGTGTGGATTTCGAAAGAAGCTGATATTTTCCTGTTTGTGCAAAACTACCTGAATTATTGTCAATCTGGGCTACCGACTTTAATATCAACGTGTAATTAATCAAGTCATTGCTTCTACAGATTGTAAAAGAATGATTTAAGCTGTGTGGTAATAAAAGTAAATTCTTTTCATCATTATCAAAGACAAAACGATGAAATGGAAAGTCCGCTTAGCAGTGCAGTAGTCAAGACAACTTGATTTAAAATTGCTGCGTACCTACTTCTCTTTAGGTTCGTGCAGTGTTAGACACAATTATTCCTCACAATTAAGTAGTGTTCTCTGTCAATAGCAACCGAAGAAGTGTAGTTCAATTTTTGACTACTACGGCACACGGTGGTGGTGGGATCGTCAGTCGTCGTGTCTCCAAAAGTATAAACTTTAGTGTGCCTTTAAATACTATTGGCAGCGTGACGGACGAGAAACATTTAGAAAGCAGTAGTAGTAGTAGTGGCAGGAGCATTTTTGCCGCACTTACAATAAAACAAAATGTAAAGATACTTATAAATTGTTGAGTTGTTGTGCACACACATGCAATATGCAAATCTGTCTGCTCTCTGTAGATTACATTTTTTAAAAAGCCTCCACTTTCAATTTCGTGCGGTGCATACAAACAAAGTAAACGACTTTATGGAGCGACTACGTTGCACACAATAAAAGTGGCAGGGGCATTTTTCATATCGTCGTCGTTCCGACACTGGTTGGACTTTAGTTAGGGTCACACACTACACTAGTGCTCCATACAAAGCAAAAACTTACTGTTTACATGTATACATGATTAATTTACACATAATTATGCTTTCCAACGGTATATACCCTACTCCCAGTAGGGGCCGGCGGAGTTGGGTTTTTGTTGAGAACAACCCGAGTTGCCCAATAGGTCTGCTAACTTTTCTTTATTGACTTTTTGTCTTTCATTTGATTTCTTTTAAATTGTATTACCAATTTACATGTAACTGCTATGGTAATGATGATGAATCACGTCCAAATTAACTTCCATATATGTATGACCGGTTAACTTTACCAGCAAGCCTTTGTTTTCACTGATGTTCACGTTCGTCATTTTTTAATTCCATTGTTGGGAACAAAGAAAACTTGTTGTTTGTTGCTGTGCGTTGTTCTAACTTTACTTCTGTTGGCTACCGCACTATAACTTTTACTGTGTCTGCTTCCCTATTTTGTCGTGCATTTTTTTACATCATGCCGTGTTGTACACTGCTTAAGTACATTTTAATCATAGGGATTATTAGGAGAAATAGCTAAGTACTTGTAACTCAATAGTTTGCATTTGTCATATTGACTGCAGGTTGTACTAATACTGTACGGCACGTTTATCATTTTTTACTCTGTACATGTTCAAAAATACTCTTTGCCTCTTGTCTCTAACTCTAATCCCTCTTCAGCCCATTCAGTGCTTAGTTTCGAGAGAAAAAACACTTTATGACGACTTTGTTTGTGTGCATTCATTGTTTGACTTGTTGTTACGTCGAGTAATTTAAAAAGAAAACGCGACACTACATATAACAATGAAATCTCTCTATTCGGATTTCACATGATCATTCAACAGAATAGAAATACGTACACTTATTTTGACATTTGCATTGCCAGTTGTGTTGATGCAGATTGCAGACGGGAGGGACTGGTCGAAAAAAATAAGAGTAAATTATTATTGGATTCATTCATACAGAACTAAACATGTTGTCGGGACTCGACTTGGGACATGTCAATTGTAACTTTTCTGTCATGATTATATGGCTCTGTAATATACTTAAGCAACTTTGTGCAAGAAAAACTGTCTACCACTCTACCCATCATTACCGCTGACAATATGTTACTTTGAATGCCACCACCGAGCAGTTTTTTTTGCACGCGAACAAATTTATACATCATTGTCACGTAAATGATTATTATTATTACCATTTATTACAGACTACCTACCTACCTACTTGAGAGAAAATGCTATTCATAACCAAATTACGCGACGGTATATACTGCTGTCGTTTGTTTGAGTTAAACGACGAAAATAATTCCATTTTGTACGTTTTATATTATATACATTGTACTTGAGGTAGGTAGTTAGGTCGTTCACAAATATGGCACCCTAGTAAAAAAAATTTTGACGGCGGCAGTCTGTGCTGATAGTTGGATAAGGGCCAGGAAAGTGGATTCCACAATTCAAACTCAATCTCTCTTGATATCAGTACATATATAAACATTTTCAAAATCGTCGATAAAATTTCTCTGTCGTTAGTCTCCCCCTCTAATAATGATATGATGAGCTCACGAATTGGCGACGCACAATGTAGTGAAGTTACATGAATCGATTATTCTTCTTTTTTTTACTTCCTTTCCTCTTCCGTCAGGGCGATTTAATGCTAATATTCAAAAGTACATAAAATGCCTTCACACTTAACAGCAGTGACATTTTTTCCTATCATGACACAACAACATCGTTTGCGTAGTCCGAAATTTAAAATACTTTCCTCATTCAAAATATTGCTCTCTGTGCTTTGTAATAATAATGCGTAACAGGTGGCTCGTTGACAACTTTGTGTGAATCATGTGCAACAGGTAGATGGGTTGAATTGTTTGTGGTGATTTCCGTGCTGAGGAAACTTACTTAATAGTTGTCTTTGTTTAAGTATAAACGTCACCTATGCATGATGTAATTACACCGTCTTGTCATGCAAATCTGGAAAGTTTAGACAATATTTATCCAACTAGTTAGCTAGTTAGCGCCTGGTTGTTATTTATTTGCGAAGAGAATAAAGAATACTGCTCAATTACCTATACAAATTTTTGTATGTTACTGGAAGCCACTGGCAAAACGGAAGTATGATAAAGTGATTGTATTGAATACACACATGATTAAAGGAAAGTAAAGGAATATGCATATAACCGGATCTTTGCGTTACTCATTGGAATTTTTGGCGAAGAAAAAACGAGAGTATCGCTTTGAAGAAAAACGGTACTTTTGTTTGTATTCAAACAAGAATCCCTGTTGTTTGGTCGGCAGAAGCGAAGAAAAAAAAATGAGAGAGTGCCACGTACGAAAAAGAAAATACACATGAATATTTATTAATACGTATATACTCCTTCACTTTACGATCATGTATACACGCTGGTTAGTACTGATGCAGTGGTCCGTTGACAGAGATATTAAATGTTGGTCAAATAAGGACGATATTGTCATCGAAACATAAAAAAATTCAAAAAAATGTTACGTGTGTGTTCACTTGTACTTGGACGCGGTCGTAATTTTCAAAGGGGACGGAGCGCGTTTACTTTCATCAACTACTCGTGTGTGAGTCACTCAAGTGACTAAACGAGAATACGGTGATGTCTGTGTAAACTTTTGCACGTAATACCTGTCGACGTCATTCTTACTTGCAATTGCAATATATATTTCAAAACTTGCATGCAGATCCCGTCATCGTCCATCTATCTCCCTTTAAAGACTGTATTCATCACTGCCGCTGCTACCGGAAGGAAGAGAGGAAGAAGAAAAACGTAAAGACGACACCAGCAGCAGAATCACGATCATTAATAAAAATGAAAAGGCATATTATGGTAACGTTCGCGTGTGTGCTTACGGTCGTTTTCTTGGTATGCGTTGCCTGACTAAGCGCCATACATTTCATTTTCATGCACCCTTTCGCTTTCATTAGTAATAGTGCAAAAGTGCGTTGCCTCCACCACCACCGTCGTCGCTATGTCTTTTCGGGTACACATACCTATTTAGCCTATTAGTATAGCCGAATACTTTTTGGTAGGTAACCGTTCATTTCCCACTCATCGTCACGCAAAGGTACTCGAAAATTAAATGTCCGGTGGTGGTTTATTTGCAGTTGTAAAGCCTACCGCTCAACATGCGCTTGAAGGATCAATGAGTACGTATGACTCTGAAATGGAGATGATTCTACGTGTACCGTGTCTAACTCCGTTATTACGACTAGGTATCCGTTGACAAGAAAATTATCATAGTTGCCTTGTCGTGTCGTTAGAAATCTTGCGTGATCTTATGACTGGGGTATGAATTTGTTGACTTTTATTGCCATTATTGCACCTCATTTGCATTACTGATTTGACACAGAAATCGCTATATTCATATGTATGGCTTTGCAGCATGCAAGGTAATAATTCCTGCGGTGAGTGAAAGAAGCATCTCTTGTTGCATGTTGCACTGCCACTGCTAATCACAAATGAAGTTGATCTTACTTGCCTTTTGTAAAGCAAATACTTAAGCAGGTGAAAAGGTACTCCTTGAAATCACTCACAATTGAAGATTCCTGTAAACAGAAAACAAAATAGCTCGAATGCATTTATATTATATGTTCGTTTCATTTTTGGACGGTAAAAATTGAAAAGCCTGAGCTGCCGACGCAACTTGCACTCTTCGTCAAAAGAATATGTCGATTGTTGATAGCCACGGCGTATGACGAGTTAACATTTTTTCACAGGTCTTTACTCACAGCCGCGCTTCAATTTTAGCCAGTAACAAATTTCTATTTATTGCAACAACACATTCCATCATCGCTGCAAATCTAGATAAATATAATATTTAAAAATTCCGATATGATACAGATATAATTTGCTGATAATTTATCAAACAGCGCACATTTAGCGAAGAGCTTGAGAAAGTAGTGTTTGCGATAATGACCAAGTAGTGGCGAAGTGCATGTAGTTAGCGCCTGCGCTGCCATTATAATTATATTTTGCGAGCACCACCAATTACTTGTTGAATGAAGCGTCTTCACTTGATAACGGGGATTCAACGCGTGGTGGTATAAAAAGTACAAATAACAGATTGCTTCGTTTCTCAATCTTTTCACTGATGTACGTCCCTTGAGAAAAATATGTTCATTTAGGCTCATACATAATTGTACACGTCTTCTGTTACGAGCAGGTCGGAATAAATTGTTGTCTAGACTGTATGTATGGTAGAATATAGTTGTATGCATTATATTGTATCGCGTTTTTGATGAATGATATAAAAAATGTGAATGAATAATTGAATTAAATTGAATAGGTACCTTGAGAAGTTGCGAACTGACATTCCATTCGAGTTATTTTCTTTCATGGTTAATGTGATCGGCTGCTGCATTTTTAATTATTCGTGATAGACACGATGCATTTATTAGATAGGGCACGCGCTTTAACAGCTCTTGAGCAGTAAATATATGGATGGATATTTTCAAGTACCTACTTGCTTGTAAAGACTGCACATGCGCACCTAAATAATCGTACAAGTAAAAATTAAAATCTATTCTTCCCAGCGCTTCTGTACGAAAGCTGCGAATAGGAGTCGCACACATGCACAGCAAGTCCGATTAAAATGGAATCGTAAATAGTATAATGTCAGGATTTTGTAATAATGATTTGTGATAGCCGGCTAGAGTCAATGAAAATTCTAAAATGTAAAACAAATTGTGACATGTGTCTGCTGATTCTAGCCAATAAAGAATGGCAATTCAAACTTTTACGACCGATATCTAACGGTTTTTAATAATATGTGGTTGTCAATGATAATAGATACATTAGTCCTTGTCCTAGCACAAACATGCATAATGTTTTGTTTAATTAGATGTGCTAGTATCATGAATTGCTGTAAATTATGGTACACGTTTGTAGTTAATGGTTACCACTTGGCGAAACGGTGAATTGACGGAGGGGACAACTGTTGATTATTGCAGTCCTTTCATCTTCCCTTCGATTGCCTTAAACAAAACGTCATCACCAGTTGACAGATCGGACGTTCTGTAGGATCTGCTTGCATTATTCTATTGTAAAACGTTACCATCCTAGCCATTGTATTGTATACACGCCGCTTCATGATTTTTGCCATTATTCTGGAAGAGAGGCCAATACAAGCTGTATGTGAAAAATCTCCAAGCACAAAAAATTGAAAACGAGACATGATTATTATCTTCGCCAATTACTACAGATGTTATCACCAATCTTTCCGATGAAATACAAAAATTGTTATTATTTTTTGTGTTCCTTCAAAAATTAAGTATATAATCATAATGACTCCTGACTTGAGTTGTAGCTTTTGTAGCAGTTATTCGACATTACGTGTAGATTTTTTGGTTTTGATTATGTCTGCCGGGTGACGACTACATTACATATGGCGAGATACGGTAGTAAATCACCGCATCACCCACAACTAAACCTTTCCTAATCGTAAGTATATAAAGATAACTGTGATAATGTAAGTACACGTAGTACTAATGACTATTTAAACACACTTAATATGACGCGTTTAACGTTTTTTCCTCTAACAGCAAAAAACTTTGATTTGACCTAATCATGTTTCGGTCGAGATCGTGAAACGGAATCGTTTGTTGTGTAAGTATATATAGTATTATCTGACACAGGAAGATGACTTGTACGAATGGTAATAAAAAATTAGTACCGTTTCAATCCAACCAGAGCGCTTTCCTTCTTCTGCTGATAAGTATGCTTATGTATAATATGGTCAAAGTCAAGTATGCTTGGGTTGATGTAGGTAGACACGCAAATATTATTTTGCAAAAAAAAATCCCCCGTCCTTTAAAATCAACAGAGGCGTTTGTATTTACTTAAATGTAATTAGGCATACAACGGCAATAAAAAATTGAAGCCTTGATCATTAATCTAGTTTTTAAACGGAGGTGCTAGTACTAAGCTGAGAGAGCTCACAATTTTTTTTTGCTGCCCCGTTCCTTTCTAAATTTGATTTTTCATGTCCTACTATTTCATGGTTGATGGTGGCCGCACATTTTAAAAAAGTAATTGTTGAACGAGGAAGTCATTTATTTAAAAATTTATGGCTGATCTTGAAATAATTATTTTATATACTCACCCTATAATTACTTTCATTTCTTCGTTTACAACCTATTCTGTAAAATTCAAGTTTGATTGTGTCTCTTGTCTGCCGTGCCGTGCTGTGAAGTCCGGAATGGGTCCCCCAACACAAAAAAAACATTATGAAATTTTTATGCGGTTGCCGGGTGCTTTAAAAGGCGATATGGTAGTCACGCTCCAGCTCTCATAATACAAAATAAAACCAAGTACGTGGAACTACAAGATGAATTTTCTTCTTCTGAGATACAGCTCAGTTGGGGTTCGTTTTGAAAAGCTAAAGATAACCGATGAAATGTAATGGGACGAACTTGATAATGATGATGATCACCATCTTGTTCACCACTGCGCTACGATGATGATGCCACAGATTATCTTGGCTTACTCTATTGACTTGGTTACCCAGTGAAAAAATACAACATAAAATCGCAGCTGTAAACTGAACGAAAGAATTCATACTCACCATAAAGCCATAGGCACACCATCACCAACCACCCCAAAGAACTCAAAACGGTACAGCAAACCATTTTTCTACGATTTTATCTGATTTTGACAAAGAACAAACGGTGTCTTTCTCATGAGCCAACCAACCGACAACCAACGTGTCCTATGGAAACTTGTGACTGGTTGAATATTAAAGAGATTATATTTAAGAAAACTTGATAAAATGTAAAATACGCTACGTTACTTAAATAATATTAATATGTTGTCTTTTGTATATAGCAACATTGTTTTTGTCAGCTGCTATATAGAATAGGCAAAGGAGTGAGAGAGAGAAAAAAAAATATGAAAATATTGCTTTGAAGGATAATTCACACGGTTACACTACGCTGCTCCTTATACGGTGAATATTCTATCTGTTTGGTTTACACTTTACACAAAAAGTAATGGTGTCGAAAATGCCCAGTCGAATAGATTGTACAGAAGAAGAAGGGGTGTTTTTAATACTTTTTTGTGTTTTGTCTTGTTGCATAGTTTATTTTCTGATTATTGTTTATCACACTTGGATTTGAATGTTCATGTAGGTTTGTGGAATAGATATATTCACACCAATAATACGAGAAAAAATAATATTACATATGATGATGACAGAGCAGATTACAATTTGGGGGTAAACCATTTTTTTTAAAGCGAGACATATCTTTGACGAAGCTAGGATGGGAAACGATTTTAGATTAATTCAGTATTTTCGTAGAAAAAAAGTTTGCATAAAAGTTACGTTGTTAATGTCATTGTGTATCGTAGAAAAACACCAGCAACTAGAAAAAAGATTTAAAAAAAAATAACAGCAGCGGTAGTAATGGTGATAGTGACGGTTAAGATACCTTATCATTTTTTGTGTTTTCGATAGGAACTAGGGAACGGTAAAAACGTTGCATGATTCACGTTCACGTTGCCATTTTAACACATTAGCTAGTAGATAATTAGGTAGATAAAATAACTGAAAAAAGGATGATGTTGATGATTAAATCAAGACAGTTTCGTCTCTACCTTGTCTGTAACCGGAGGATACCTCGTCGTAATCAAACACTCAATTTAAATCCAACCAAATCCTAATGTGCATTACGTGCAGGGTGTCTTGTGTACGTATCTCCGTGTACTCCTGTGGTGGTAGTCGTCGTTGTCGTTCGTGATGATAATAATGGTAATGTGGCGTTGGGGAGATAGTGTGTTCTGTAGCAGCTGTTAAATGCCCCAGTAATATACATACATACAAGTTTACTGTGTCAGTAGATGACGAGAGATGAATATTTAAAACCCGCAACTAGCGTGAGAATTGCATAATAAAATGCGAGTTTCAAGTGTAAAGTGTAAACACGATCCCGTAATTCTCATTGAAACACGACAATATTTTATATAATATTAGCTTCCTACCTGGCTTCGCCATAAAGCAGTGGCACATTGTAGGTATTTAATTTATGACAAATAATAGTCATTATTCGGCAGTATGGAACACCTGGTTAAAGCCGAGAGAGAGAGAGCAACAAAATAAAATGAAATAGAGATAGAGAGAGAAAAAAAAAATCTTGGTAAAGAGGTGCCACTGTGGACTTTTTTCGTGCCAACGCTACGTAGGTAATCTTATCTTCGAGAACCGGCAGCGACAAGATTTTAAATACTGCATTGCTGTCGTCATCCTGCAATGGCGTGAAAGTACTGCAACGGGGCAGCAGTGTCAAAAAGATGAAGAGAGGAGATGCGTGAGACACCATTTAAAACATTAATTACCATTATTTTAGCTCCTCTTTCTGCAACTCAGAGTACAGTTCACTTTGCTGTAAAGTTGTAAAGGTCGACTTGGATGAGACGCACACGTACGTAACTCAGGTAGATTTAAAAAAAACAGGCGAGAACAAAGTTTTTTTTACATTTTTAAACACAGTGATTACCTTAAGTGTAAGCGTATCTGCTACACAACAAGAAACGTCGTTTCGTTCAGCTGATGAAACTGATGAAAGCACGCCTGGTGTTATTACGAGGAAGAGACTGGGGGTGATTGAATAGTTTTAAGTTTAAATACTACACACGGGCACGGCATTGTTTGTAGTTTCTTTCAATTTAGCCATAATACATCTCGACAAGGCAAAATGAAAATTATACAGATATGCTTCCTCAATTTTCCTCATTAATGTTATGTTTTGCAGGGGTAAAATGCCTAGTTGGTTATGTGATACAAATATAAATGTACATGTCTGAGTTCACTGAACATGCTTTTTTAAGTAAAAAAATCTGTTGTTTGTCAGAGAGCTTACATTTCACATTACTTCGCTTGATTTTCTATTGTCAAGAACATGTTTTCGGTTTCGGTTTAAAGGCTGGAGGTCTTAAACGAAGAAAAAGCGTTTAGCTTTCCGGATTATTGTCTCTCGATAAACCCCAGGGACGCTGTAACGGGAAAATTGTATAAGTGTTGATGAGAATGAGGACCAGAATATGATCGCCGATAATAATTGATAATTATTCTCACAGTAAAAGGTATCCCCAAAATAATTTAAATTAGCGTGCATTTTACGAAGGTATCTACAAAATTTAGCAAATCGTTCACTTACAGAGTTCAAGTAACTATGTAGGCGCGTGTTTGACTTTGGCGAACGTAGACACACTAAATCTTGATACAAGGACTGTTTTGAACTTGTACCTTGCCGAGGAATTGCATTAATAACAAATATTAAAGGAGTATGAGTTTAATTTTATACCCTTTATTTTAAATTTTCCCAACGAAATTAGAACAAATAGCGTACATTAAAGATTAACAATGCAAAATGTGTGTAGCGAGGGGCGGTAGTTGTTTGGCGAACGTGGAATGAAGCCAGCTGCTATTATCTGCAATGCCATCAGTGGAAATAAGAAAAAAATTGTGCGAGACCTGATGCTAAAGGCCGAAACTGCTATTTGTAGGTAATTTGCAACGTGAAATTATGTCGTCATTAGGTACGTATGATTGAGTTTGAAAGGACATATTCGACTCATATATCCCGTCATGTTCCTTCTGCGAATCAAGTGGAATCTGATTGAGGACCATGCATCGTTTAATAATCACATTAATTTATGTTGTCAATATCATATACTATTATTTACTAGAATAATAATAAACCTTCGGCTGTTCAATCGGTTCGTAAGGAATAGCAAAATTGCAAATGCGAGCTCTTCGATTAATTTATGCTTCACGCATACGTATTTATACGTTTATGAGACGTAAATTTAAAATTATGACAGTAATTTTATCTTAATCTGGTGATTTGGTGATGATAGTAGTGCTAGTAGAATTTTTTGGCGTAATATCTATCGGGGAAAGGATCAGTTGAGTGAGACTGTACAGCTTGATTGCGTTTCGTTTTCGTTCAGGTGTGCAGCAGCCATACATATGCCAAACATGACACAAAGGTTTAGAACCTTTTCCAACAACACACACAAATGAATATGTATTTCTTGTAGTAGTCACTTTCGTGTTTTCCTTTGTTGATTTTGTAAAGTGTCTCAATTTCATTGCAAATTCGTAAAAAACTAACCGTTGTAATAATAGCGACCTCCTTTGTTAAGTAGTAAATAAAAACAGCAATATAAGGTATGTTCGACAAATATAAAAGAGAAACACCGCGTGTTCAAAGTAGTTTACCATTATCACCATATGAAATTTCCGACTACCTATCAATATATTGTACGTTTCGACAAATGTATGCATTGTATGCTAAAGACGTAGAGTAGTTAGCACCTCACAAGGGTGAAAATAGCTGGAGTAGAACTATTTCATTTAAAAACCTTTAAACTTTGTAAACAACTTCCAAGGTAGATAATTAGTAAATGAGCTACAGTAAACTGACATTAAAATAAACTTTTTTTGAAAAAATTTACTGAACGTTATTAACATATTTTTAGTCAATATTGATTATCTCATACTTTGTAAAATACTTAAGGTGATGACTGATATAGGTCTTCAGCTTACAATGAAGCTTCCAAACCACAAAATATGCTGATCATTATCAAAATGATAAGATTTCACATTTACAGAACACGCCTTATCAACGTATAGGCTTCTTGGTGTGGCCAATGCTATCGTGTAGAGTGAAAAAATCAAGTTCTTGAATCGTGGGATTTTAAAATCTGCGCCAAGATGCAAAAAACCTAGAGGCCGCATTCGTAAAAGAGACAGTTCAAGGTCCAATTGACACGCAATCCGATCCTTCTTCTGTGCACATGTTGAACTGTTTTTTTTTAATTTTTGAGTAAACTAAAACTATAACGTCTAATTTATTAGTATTGTTCACTTACGTTAGATACATATCATTTTGTTTTTAAATGATTTGATTTGGGTACTTTAGCATAAGCAGGTTTTTCACGAACGAATCTGTTTCCTCCTTGCCGAAAATAAAGACTGCGGAAAATTTATTGCAGACTACTCTGCTTGATAAACGGTAGCGTGTAGTTTCTCTGGTTGGTTGTTTGTGTCAATCAGTCAGCTTCAATTTGTAAAGAAACAAACAGGGTCGTTTTGTTCACCGCAGGTCTTACAAACAACTTACAGTGTGTAAAGACGGTTGCATAATAATGACAAAGTATTACTGTGCTACTGCACAGTTTACCATGCTGTCTGTTAATACCACTTTGAAAATGGAAAATCTACCGTTTTCCACCTTAATTGGACTGACAATGCAACAGTGATTTTACAGTGGCATTAATATCAACTTGCTTGTACGGATTCATTTTGTTTAAATCATTTTCGTTGCACATGTTTGTGCAAGCGAGGGCTTTGGCAGTTGTAAGGTAACACACATAAATATATGCTAATAATGTTTACAAATGGAGGAACGAGTCAAATTTTGAAGAATGGGAAAATAGTAGATTTTCTCCAATTATTTGAGTTTACGACCCAAATAAACTGTTAAAATTTTGACAAAAATGATTTTTCATGAGAGAATACATAATATGATATATATAAACATAACTGCCACGTTATTTACATCTTGTAAGCTGCTGTTTTCTGTGATTACTTACGTGTAATAGTGACGATAGGCACACTAAATAAATGCTTGTATGTATGCTTGTACCCTTTTGAATTTAATCGGTCGTTCCTTCGTTGCATACGTGTTTATTTTGTTATATAATTCGGTGCTTTCGCTTTTTGCATGGGATAATTGCTAATAATTGTGGCGTTGTTGAACAGTTTTTTTTCTTTAAATAAAAAAAGATGAATAAGTCAAATTATATGCAAAATATTTTTTTCAATTGTACGGCGTATAATACTGCGGTTAAAAAAATTGGTTCGTCAAATATTTCCTTGGTATGCGTGCAGCACAAGCGTAAAGTATCGAAACTGGTTGTTTGCTAAAAAAAATTTTTTTGATTAAGGCAAATTTACAATGCTGTTTTTAAAGTCACAGTAAACGCAGGGGGGAAAAGATATGTAACGTTCGTTAAGCCAGAAGAAAAACCCCTTCCGTTATCAAGATAGTGTATAGAATTGAAATCAAGACTAGGAAACTGCGTTCATATACTCTTAAAGTTAACCACTAGAACGCACTAATTCTCCTTTTCGTTTCAATAAAAAAAACTTGTCTGCCACAGAGAAATCGTCTTAGAGATTTTAGTACAAACAAACACCTTTTGCGGATACGAGTAAAATTTGCATACATACTTTGTTTGTACCAAAAGGATACAAAAGATAAATGGAAATTCACATTATTAGACAAATATGACTGAGAAAAAGTTTTTCCCTTCAATAAGGACGAGATACGAGCTTGCGGAAAAGGAAACTAGAAATGCTGGCGTACTGTAACGATACTTACCTTTCTTGTAATATGGATTGCATAACCGTCGTCGTTTTGATATTTGAAGGAAGAGCAGTTTTGTTTTAGATATGTTAACATTGACCATATATCTTGGTAGAAACGGCAGAATTTCCGCTGAACTTTTCTACACAACTTATACACATTTTACCCATAGACAATAACTCTACGACTCATTCAGATGTCAAGACAGCAAATAAAGTTTCCATTAGTGTACCAATGACTGGGATTGCTGCATTTCACGCATGAATTGTGTTGTCGATTTTAAATCGTTGTTTTAATTCGGTTCGGTTCTTCATTGTACATCCACTTTTGCTTTCTCAGAGGTGCAAAATTTCAAAGTTCCTTGTGTTATCTTCTGTTGTACAGCAAAGAGTGGTATACAAAGCAAGACTTGCAAAAACCCTTGCATGCATCTCCTATAACACCTGGCGTGTTGCATTCGTAGTCCGTACTTGTAGTAAGTTGCTGATAGTACTTTGTACGTACTTGTGTGACAAGGTAAATCTTTCGTATCGAAACCCTGTGAATTTGCAATCTTGTAAGGATCATAATTACACGAATGTTCCTCCTGTTTACCGGCAATTTTCTAGACATGCATAGTGAGATCGTAGATTCAAAATAGGATAACATGATAAGGCCAAAATATTGTAACAATAAACCAGGTCCTAATAGTGTTACTCGATGAACATTAAACGTGCATATAAAGTCCTCACACACACACAACACAGGTCATTGGTTGACACTGTTTGCTGAGACGAAAATTTTGAAAGATGACAAAAGAGGTTTCACTTCACTTCATTTGTGTGCCACTTATTGTAATCAATCATTAATGATAATTATTGACAATATTGTAACACAAATATCAATATTCATTTCAATGCGGCCCTCACCGGCGAACGTATAATAATGCTCTCTTGCTGAATGACTGTGGTTCCTACTTTTGAAATAATTACCAATTGTCTTAGTTTACTACTTTCAGATAATTAACACACAACACGACAAATGTCCTCTAGTCCTTGGTACAAATGCAAATCATCGCTTGTTACTCTTTTCAAAAAGGCTAGGCGTCGTCCGCCATGTCACAATCCGCCTTAGATCTCCAGCTATTATCATCGGGGTCGAATCGGAATGCATTTGGTATACTAATTTTGACCAATTTTCCTTGCAGCCTGATAAGCTTACAAAATTTCTTGATACGCAAGATAAAAAAACCCTGTCCATTATGCTTCACATGCTTTATTCTTACCGTTGCCAATAGTACAAAAAGATTTACATATTGTTACGCAACAAACATTCTATCAAGCATTTCCTTCATCGTGTTCAACAAAGTCAACAATTGATTGCGTCAATTTTTACTGCAGACAAGCGTCATCGTCTCAAAGGATTTTTTTCTCTGTTCTGTCTGACAAATACCTACGCTTATCACAGCATCTTTGCCTACACGTATTCGTTGTCGCCGTCATGTTCACAACCGCTCATGTACTTACATGCAGGTAAATACACGCTTAACTTGAACTGGTGGTGGTGGTGGTGGAAGAGAAAAACAAAGAATGAAAAACGTAAACTTGTTCAATTTACTGAACTGTTGGTATAAAAAATAAAAGCAAACTTTATGTAATAATTTAACGGTGATCTTTCTCTTCGACTGATCTTTATCTCTTTGCAGTTGTTAGTGCATAATACGCCGTTGCCGACAACAACTTCTTTGGGAGTCTGTAAAAACTTTTATTGCTGCTGCCGATAATTAATATTGTATCTGTGGTGTATTCAAGCCATTGTGAAGAAAAAAGTGTAAAAGTAATCAAACGAATAATAACTTAGTAATCGTAAAGACTGGTATAGCGTGAAGACACATAATATAGTTGCCCTCTCATTAAATAGAAAGACCAACTGAAGCACCTGCTGAATGATTCATGAGGCTGCTGATATTATCTTTCCATTCATTCATTCGTTTTGGTTCTTTCATGAAGACGATTTGAGGGAATCCCTTGTATTGTTGCTGTTACTATTACGAGTTGGCAATTTTGCATAGGATTCCTGTAATTCGTGATGTTTATCTTGAGATATATCGCGAATCGCGGCGGTGCCCTATGACAAGTTTTATTGTGGGTTGTGCATGGGATCGTATAAAAACGTTACCAAAGGTCTCTCTCTTGGCAACTCTTACTCTAGCTCTCTTTTACGTGGTCTTATCCCACCACACGAAAATGATGTATCAATCAGTGAATGTGTCCTGCTGGCCCTACCTATATTCAATACTGTGATGATTTGAGGTTCGATACTTTGATGAGAACTGTTGCGATACTCGCTAGTACCTATAGAAACTCTGTAATCAACTTCTACCCAAAATGTCTGTTCTCTCAGTGGAATATGTCAAGAGAGTGCACTTATCTTGGTGGATTGAGTAACCTTCAAAACATTTGACGTCTGTTTTGCAGAGACGTAGAGATACATCACAAATCAGGATTTCTTGTCCACACAGCAATAAAACGATTGCTCCTCCTTCAAACAACAGAATGTGAGAGCTACAACGTGATTGTGTAACAGAATTATGCTAATGAATTGTATCAAAGTACAAATGCTCAAATTTGGTGACCGAACGCCAACGTGTAGTCAAGTAGACGAAGAGTTCAAGTGTGTAATGAACTGCTAAATCGTTTTGTAAATCGGCAAACCACAGAAGTAACTAATTGCATGGTCACAGTCACAGTGTCTCCCTAACTCGTTTGACGATTACTTCTGCGTAGTATTGAAAGTCCAAAAACAAGCAGAACATGGGCATCAAGAAAAGTGGTCTGTAATTTTATTCAGTTATCACCGATCCATTCTAATTGAGTTGTTGCGCTAATGCAGCAGACTTGCCTCAGCTTTCAAAGTTGATGTATTGCTTCTATTTGTAGTGGTAAAGATATGACAATGATCTTGAGCAACCCAATTACATAAAAAAAAGTGAAATAGTGTTCATTGGCCATTTTATTAATTAATAATGCCTTGGTGTATATGTGTATGCACGTCTACATATGATGTTTCATGTTCAGGTGGATTTTATGGTCAGAATAAGCACTCCCTTGAACAACCAGACAGACCTATTTCATTAACCTAGAATGTGTGTACCTAACTTTAAATTGCAGCGAAAGTGTATAATGAATGGAGAGGTGTGCTATATGCGATTATGCTTACGATTAGTACGCACCGGTATGCGTACGTACCGCAGTGAATGACACACGTCAAAGTTCAAAACGCTCAGAAAAGAGATAATTGTACTGTTGTTGGAGTATATGCAAATTACAAAAAAATTAATAGTAATGCATTTATTTAAATTTTTCCGATATCGATGTAAAATTGTATATCGCTACATATTTAAATGCTTATATTTATAACAACAGAACAACGTTTATAGCCACTGTTATTTTCAATCAACAATATTGTAAACATTCCAATAAGACAAAAAAAAGTAAACCAGAACTTTTTGAAGAATCCTTCATCATCGCATGTTTCTAATTGTAAGTTAAAACCCCAAAACACGAGTGAAACATATGATGATCAGTTTAAAGCTGAATAAAAGCATGATTAAAACAAAACCTAGTCGATCGTTACAAACTATACAAGTATACAGTATGGTATTGCTTCTGAGATTTTCTTTTCAGTAACCTCATAAAAGGTGTGGAATCATCGATTGGTTAAGAATGTTTCCCTTTTAATTTAAGAGATATATAATAATAATACAACACAAACCTATGATTTACAAAAGAGGGACTTGCATCCCTCAGCTAGAGCTAGTTGCATTTTTACAGATGAACTTCGTGAGTAGACTGCAAAAATTTGATGTTTTCTGCAAAATAAATAAGAAACATAAGTATTATATTTAGATCATCAAAAAAGATTCTCCTTCAGTCGTAACAGTGCAGAAAGATTGAGTATTAAACCAAAAAATATATATATAGCATAATTTTGTTTACACGATACTATTTTCGCCACAAGTTATCGTGCAACAAGTGCTACTGATGTGCGTATTATTATTTCCTGCTTCAAGAAGAATACCTCTGTATTGAAAAGGTTACGCTTCAGCAAGTATCCAAAAAGATAAGCCCTTGTTTTTTATTTCCTTAACTGCCGTTTAAGTGTATTAAAGCTACTGGCTACTACTCTTACTACTACTACTTCTGCTAATTTTGCAATTTTACTCTCATGCAAGCACTTACTAGGTACGTGCCTCGCAACACGGTGGCTACTTTAAATAATACACGTTTTTCGGATGATAACACTACACAGTTTTTTTCTAATTCTGCTTTTTTGTGCATATCCCTTAGCTGGCTAACTTACTACTTTGACGAGGCATTTTGTGATGTACTCTGAACTAAAAAAATACTGCGTCTCTATTAAGCAATGTGCTCAGTATCTCAAATTTGATTTTTCTAATGATTTATTTGTCCTTAATAGAAACAAATGGTTTCTCCGCTGAAATACAAACAAAACATTTTAGTGGGTGCAGAAAGTTCAAACTTTAAATGTCGGAATCATTAGTATTTTTGTGAGATTTATGTGTCTATGTCTTCCTCTCTCGAGATACTTGTACTAATAATTTGCATCTTTTGAATAATAGGCATCCCAGATGAGTTATATTCAGAACAAAACGAAGATCAATCATTGATTGATTATATCTACTTCCAAACTTAAACGTAAACTATCAATTTATATACTACTTTTTTGGAAAACTGGTTGCATCGCACTTGCTCGCCCTTGCAATTACGCCAATAAATCAAAGCTGTGGTGCATTTAGTGCATGAACCCTAGATAAAGTATATTAAAGTATAATACTTCAAGTGAACTTTTAAATTGTTATTGTTGTTTATGTTATTGTTATTTACGAAAGTAACTGACAGGACACGTCCTTGGTTTTTTTTTATGTTACAGGTTTTTATATTAAGAGCGATAGGCGAAACACGTTGTTAAAACAATTCCTTAATTACCATCCAATTGATAACTAACAAGCAACAACAAGCGATACTAGCATCAAACACAGATCTCTACGTTCGCTTACACTTGAATGATGTTTGCTTATGATCCATATTGTAAAACTGCGATAGCATTTTGTAATGATTCTATACCTCTCTAGAATAATTTTATTAGCAGAGTAAACGTAATAGGACCGGTCGCTCTCTGTGTAAAGGAGCAGCGCGTTGGTAGTGATGATAAATGAGGATGTTGGTGGTACTTAAAAATACAGGTAAATATTAGACTACACGCCTTGTAATAGTAATAAGCCGACTTATATGCTGATATTATTTTCACGACTGTGTACAACCGGTGTGGTGTTAGGTGGATGTTGGATAATGAGCCGGTTTTGTGTTGAAATCAACATTGCCTTGCACACAGCAAGCCTAATTTGAAGCAAAAAATGTAATGTGGGATAAGAAAGGGTGTCAACGGTGACGGTGCAAACATTCATTTCTCCCATCATGAAACTAAAAGTTGTTTGAAGAAAATGCTGAAAAAAATGTGGGTGTGTGTTATTAGCTGTTTTGGGGTGTAATTGATAGTACTTTTAATAAGTTAGGAGTACAAATTACATAAATAAAGTTAAGTGACCTACGACAATAGCAGATAGCGGGCTGCCTAATAAATTGGTTAAAAGTTGATTGCTAGATTTTTTTAGTCTTATTATCTTAAGTAGTAATAATGTCAAACGGTTAAAAGGCCAGGCACGAGACAACGTGTACCGTACGGGGAACAATGCTAAATAATCAGTTGTTGTATGCACTTGTTTAATGAATTTTTTTTGTTTGTTTTGATTACAGACGTACACTGAAAAAGAGCAAGGCCGTGTGGTTGTCTACGTGACTAGCATGGGAGTTGTTCGCAATACGTTCCAGAGATGTCAAAAAGTAAAGCAGATACTTCGCAATTTGCTTGTCAAATTCGATGAAAGGGATTGCTACATGAACAGATCCATTCAAAATGAAATTCGTCACCGGCTTCCCAACTTTAACCAGTTGGCTTTACCACAAGTTTTTCTCGAGGGACAACATCTAGGGGTATCTTGCTTTTCTCTTAAATTCTATCTGACGATGAGCATTGTTTCAGCGAGATGTCAATGAACAAATTTTTATAGGGTTTTACAGCAACGTGGGTGGGGTGTCGGTGCAATAAAAGACGAAATATTCGTGTTGCATGCAACCATGTTATGCAGTTGGATCAGAATCAATATAATTCTTGTTAATTTACATTTATCAGGCTGTTTAATCTACACCAAATCATGCCGCCTAATATTTTTAGTGCATCTATATTGCAATATATGCGATTTCTGTAAGAAAAAATTTATTGCAGCATTTACGATTACAAGCACGATGACGTGACTAATGGGAATAAGGAGGGGCAGTACATTGATTTTTTAGGCAAATAGACCACCTACCAGACTAATGTAAGAGATAAATAATGTTTTTAATTAGACATTTACGCCAGTCACAAGTCAGTCAAATGTAAACTTGTGAAAAAAAAATTTGAATTTTCTTTACGAAAATAATTTTGTTACTGGAGCAGTTTTAGAAAGACCTATGGGCATTCAAATGTGATTACATGTTGCATGTACATCACCGATGCAAAACGATTTCCTAAACAAACTTTTTGTATAAGTACATGTTATTACTCCACATCAATAAATAGACCACCTACCAGACTAATGTAAGAGATAAATAATGTTTTTAATTAGACATTTACGCCAGTCACAAGTCAGTCAAATGTAAACTTGTGAAAAAAAATTTGAATTTTCTTTACGAAAATAATTTACTACTGGAGCAGTTTTAGAAAGACCTATCTATGGGCATTCAAATGTGATTACATGTTGCATGTACATCACCGATGCAAAACGATTTCCTAAACAAACTTTTTGTATAAGTACATGTTATTACTCCACATCAATACCTCTTGCCAGGTAGATTTTCAAATGAAATGAAAATAAGAATACAGGTCAAATTATTACAAATTTATAATAAGCTGTTACGCGGCTTTAAAACACGCAGTTCAACTGTAATAAAGTTGCGCCGACTTTGATGACACATTTTAGCTAAGTTTCCGTGACCGCCATCGTGAACGTCAATTTATCTTTATTATGAGAACCGAGCGCATTACACTTCAGGTGCTAAAGTACGGACTATGATGAAAATGTCTACTAATTTGACCTAACTTTTGCGCTGCATCAGACTCCGCGACACAGAAACGGCACGGAATAAAGCAGGCATTCTAACCTAAACAACATTTACCGAGATACGTTTTCCTAACAAAATAATTATCCTTTGTAAAGGGCACAATGTCAACCGTCATGTCAAATTTACCGTAAAAATGTGCCAATCATTTTTCTGCAGTTTAATGAAAAATCCTGCGTGAACACTTTTGCAAGTTTATTCAGTCACAGCAGAAATATATATATATATATTACGTCAAGTTAACCATAAATTTTTATAATCAGTTCATTTTTTTATCAGTACGCGGTTGTGAGCGCTTTTGAATGCGTTTTTTTTTATATTTTACTGAACGAACAAAGTCTGAGCACCTATTACACCCACACGCAACTAAATAATGTGCAACGCACTAAGAGATTCCCCTGATTCACTGTTATTACCTGTCTGACACTTAATATTTGATATCATAAAACACACAGCCACTTCCTGTTTTATGAGCACATAATTGTACGTGCATGTTGTTTATGGCATTATCATAAGCAGATGACATATTTTTAATAAATAATGTGCTCCGCTCGAGTGTGCATGCTATAACAGTAGGTTTCACAAAATAGTAATTAATTGCCTACACCATCCCATCCCTATGATTCATGATAGGCTGATAAAGAAGCTCGAAGCGCACAGTTAGTTACACAACAACGAGTCGTTGTCGCGCGGAAACTCTTAAAACAAGGCACTACATTATTGATTTGCTAGTATGATTGTGCCTTGGAAACGGAAATGTAAATAACCAAAATGAAGCAGCACCTAAATTCCACATTTTGAGGAAGAACAAGTTGCATTAAGGTAAACTATAAAAGTGGCTGTGACGCAATCTAATTAGATTTATCGAGACGAAACAATTCAATTAAGACAGCAGAATTCACTAGAGTGTGCAGGTGTCTAACCACCCACACAGGGAGAGGTAATGGCGGCACAGTTGATGTACCTCATTTTTCGCTGCAGTGCAGTGTGACCGATTTTGTCTGCGTTACTTCATCGCGTGCTAGCCCATTTAATATTTTTAATTTTTTTTCTTGCCAACGCTTTTCATAATGGTAAAACAGAGTATCGTAATACTGGATGCAAGAAGATGTACATGTGCAAGAACCTATTCTCATATTTACGTGCATTAACGACTCATACTTTTTTTGTTACAGCTTGTATGCTTTTTTTTCCTTTTCATCTTTTTTCATTATTATTAATATTTGTAATTACTATCAGACTTGGTTGTACTACTATACTTGGCCTCAAAAAGTTTTTTGATTTATCTTTTCAAAGCTTTACAGCAAAATATAAATAGCATTTCTTCCAACAAAAAGAAGAATCAGCAGAGTCCTACTATGTGCTATGCATCACAATCCAACTTGGTTTCGTGTATATCTCTATAATTTCATACTGCGTACTAGTTTTCCTGTATTTGAGTATCTTCTAATCCCTGTACAAAAGTAAGTAATTTTTTTCTACAAATGTTGAAATGCCTGGCTTTCTTATTTTTGCAGGACGCTGAGTTGATTGAAAAGCTAAATGAAACTGGAGAATTGCGGGATTTGCTGAAACCGTACAAGGTACGATGAATTAAATCCTCTTTTTGTGGAATTCTAGCTTTGTCTTGTTACCCCGTCTCGGCTCCTACTAACGTAATATTTTACCATTTCTGTTCCCACTCCAGAGTCTATCAGTGCTGACAACTTGTGAACGCTGTGGAGGCTTTAGAATGCTGCCTTGTCCAGTTTGCAATGGATCCAAGAAATCTGTACATCGTAATCACTTCACCACAGAATTCGTTGCGCTAAAATGTATGCACTGTGATCCATCTGGGTTGGTACGATGCGATACTTGCAACACGTCTGAAGCATAGAACGCACGATATTCTTCGATTTATTATTATTATTATTATTATTACTATATTTTTATGAAGTAAATAGATACTGCGTTGTAGATTAGAAAATACATTATAAATTTGTACTGTAGGATTTCGGAAGATTATTTTGATATTTGGCATTTGAAGAAAATATGTTTCAGCGCTGCTCGCAAGTAAAAATGTGTGTTGGCACTGATGCCTTCATTGAAATTGGATTTTGTAACGCCATAAAATCGGAAATTGGTGGAAATCAAAATTATATTATATACCATTATACCATTATTACATTACATCGATCCAAGATTTTTGAATGAGAATGCTAATGGAAGTGTGCGCGTGAGTGTGAATGTGGTTAATCTAAAATATTGTAAAGCTAACAAGATTACGTTTTTACTGAAGGTATTAGGGTGAAATATGAAATAAGCCAGGTGAGTACTTTTTGAGCACCCATATAATTATAGGTAAGTGTGCATAGGTACGTGTGCGTGTAAGGTACAAGATTTAAGTTTAAGATATTTAAATAATAGCTGATAGGCAAAGAAATTCAGTGTATACATTAAAGTGGTTAAATTATTTTTGTAAATGTACAGTTGGCTGGTATACTAGAAGATTCGGAAAAAGTTTCGGAGGCTAGTATAATCTGCGTTCACGATGGATGAGATGACCACATTTAAAAAGATTTAAACCGTTTGTCTTAATGCATTCATTTTAATTTATACGTAGTTTTCCAATGTTCCAACATACCTTTTTGTTTTATATATATATTAACTAGATGAATGAAAGTTATTGTGTCCGTGTAAATTTTTTGACTATAAGTGATGTTATTTCGTTATTAGCTGATTTTAAAATTTGTTGCAGCAAAGCACTGTCTATATTTTATGTGAGGGGAACGTCGTCAAATTCGGATGGAATATGATACTTACCTTGTAAGATAAAAATATATACTTTTATAGATTCTTACAAGTAGGTGCCGACAAGAAATTAGAAGAAAAAAAATGAGTAAACGTAAAGCATGTTATTATGTGCCCGTGCATGTTGTATGAATGCTGGACGATAAATATTTAATGAGTATGGGTATCAAGTAAAATTGAGAATGAATGGAAATAATTATAGCGTCAGTTGTATTTTTGACGTACGGAATATATTAGTATGTTAACATGCATAGTAAGGAAAATGTTTATTTTCACTATCACACTGGAATACCAGCGATTATATACGATTCCTCCATAATACTACCCAAAACAGTAAATTGCAATAAAACTTGTGGGGATGTACGTACAAGAGTTGTATAATATTGTAATACTTTTATAATATATGATGTATGCTTGATAAATAACCTCGTATAATGCGTTTAAATAAAACTATCGTAAAATCATTCAATACAGAGCTGCACAAGCAGTCATATTACATTTACATATTTTCGAGTGCAAGCGGGAACATGAGTACATATTAATTGAGAATCAATGCAATTGCAAACGTTATTTCTTTATTTGAAGCGGTAATCGAGATTTAATAATTGTACCTTTCAGCATTGGACTTGGTCTCAGGTAGTGGTACGTGGCATACTGACTGGTTAAAAGTGTTAATCATATCATGGGTGTTAGATAAGGGGTGCCTCATTGAAACATCTACCTCTAATCTACAGCAAATGGCATAAGGATGAAGAACCGCAGTCGTGGGACCTACGTTTCTTCTTCTTTTCTTGTCAGATATCAATACTTTTCCCGTCCTCGCTACTTTTCATGGCCACGTTCACATCCGTTGGGTCAACGCGAGATTCTGCCACACTCACCGTATCCATAACTTCAATACGCTCCGCACCAGCAGCAATGGGTGTGGATAGTGATTCTAAAGGCAAGACAATTTGGATGAATTTTACAGAACTCGTGATGTGTGTACTACAGCAACTGTGCGTGGTGCGGTGCATCCTTGACTATGGGATGGGAACAGGCTAGAAAATGTCTCCATGCGACTTGTGCTTATCATTTGGATAGTACTCACCTGTTGGCCGATCATGGTGTACTTTTCTTGACAAGTAGTACACATTCATAGGCTCCGCCTTTCCTTTCATGGTTATCGGACCCCGGTACTCAAAGCAGAAGGAGGGGTCATAGTTTTGCTCATTCTGTAGCCATCTGCGTGTTTTAAATCAAGGGTAACTTACTCAATGTAGGTAGGCAAATGATTTTGTTGTACTATATGCGATCAATCAAGCTGTGGAGTAACACTTACTGGTAAGCATCACCCGAAACGTTAATTCTACCAGCATCGCCGGTGGTTTCTGTGCGACTGGTTAAATTAACTGTATTTCCAAACAAGCAGTAGCGAGGCATTCTTTGCCCAATTACTCCTGTCACCACCTCACCAGAATGTATACCAATCGTGATTTTCTTTTGAGAAAGATAGCAAACAAAAGCATGATAGAAGTTTGAAGGCACCACCTCCTTACGATTAATATCAAATATAGTGTCCATGTTTTGACATAATGATGCAGCACATCAAAAGCTGGAAATGCATTATGTAACGCTTAGTCTTAAAATGGGGAAGATGACATAAAAAAACATACAACATCAATGTCGGGAACTTTGACTTGCTGAACCAAATCCATCATGTCTAAAGCCAATCTTGCAATGCATCTTGCGTGGGACGAACATTTTTCCGGTAAGCCGCTAACCGCCATATATTTGTCACCTACTGTTTCAACCTTTTCAAATACATTATCATAAAATTTACTTTCAAAATGATCACAAAACAGCGTTTCGTGGAGCTCATCTTTATGTATGCAACGCTCAAAGAAATCAGTACATAGAAATGGCGGGGATGTTTTCACTAGTACTAGGAAAATGCTTATTTCTCTTTCATCTTCCTTCATGAAGAATACAAATGAGTAAAAAAAACCTCCAAAATATTTCCATTTTAATTAAGAGTCCAAATAAATATTATGTACACCCTCACATATATAGTACGACTTGTTTGAGAGCTCCATAATATATAATGATAAAAACACGACGCGTACATACATCGCACGTATATCTAAACTTTAATATTAAAACTGAAGCCGATTGACGATTTAAAATGTAAGACCTCATTTTTTCCCAGAAAAATGCTCATTAAAGTTAGGTGAAACCTCTCAGTATCTACCTTCTTTGAGGTACATTTTACCGTTACCATCACCGTTACATATGTATGACAATTCCGCCCTTTATTTCTAGTACACTTTTTATTCTGTCTTATACCCTCTTTGTGTGTATACAAATGAAATTAAATATCCAACATCTAAAAGTTCAATTGACAGTGGTACTATGTATTACATACCACCAGTACCACTCATGTCATTTTCCGCGTTGAAAAATGTCAAATGAAAACGCAGTTAAATATAAGAGCTGTCGTAATCATGCACACGACAACATAAAAGATTCATGAGGGTAAGCCCTAGTATTACGAATATAATTATACGCGTGTGCTGCTCTATCGTAAATTTATGGAGCCCATAAAGGGCACACTCAGGAAAGAAAAGAGCTTAAAACCCAGCGAAGAAAGAGGTTCCTTTCGAACCCCGTTACATCACAGCAGGATCAATCTTTTATTGTATGTAAACATACCTTTTCACTATCTTCCCTACTCTCTGCCTGCCTCTGCCTTCAATTCACTCTAGATAAAAACCGTTCTGTCATCAAACACCAAAATAAAAACTAGTCTAATGCCACCAACTATAACCATTTAACTACTTTTTTTCATTACACAGGATTTGCAGGCTCATAACTATATACTTGTGAAAAATGAAGAGAAATCAAGAAAAATAGAGATAGTGTGTGTACATTAACTGCTTAACAATATAGTGTGCTCACTTCTCATTACTGCAAACTACTCATCTTCTGGTAGTGTGTGTGATATGTGTGTGGTCTGTGCTCGGAACCACTCCAACTCCAATACCGCCGTCATCATTCCACGCCGTAATAAAAGTCATTTCATCCGATAAACCGTTTTTTTTTCTTCTGAACAAACCGAAAACGGATAATACATACATTTTGTTCGTACGATTTTATACTGGCTAAGTTTTGTATTTCCGACCTAACCATTCGTATTGTTATGTAGGCTCAATAACCACCAAAATGGAATTCCACACGAATAAAAACCAACATAGAAATAGCTGTAGCAGCAGCAGTACGATATGATGGAGTAGTACATTTACTCGATTTTAAGGTCCTTCCCAGCACCATCCCTAACACCGCATTACAGAGAGAATCATGAAAGATAAAAGAACTTCATGTGTCCCCTCCTATCATACTCCCTTTTTAGATATGACAAGGATAGGAAAAAACGGGGAAAGAAGAGAAGCACGAAAGAAATTATTAAACGAAGTAGGAAAACCTAACATGTGCGGAAATTGGATTGAGGAAGAGAAGATACATTTCTTTGTTACATGTCTACTCTGCTGGAAGCTTACTTAAGCGTGTATGTACTGTTCTCATTTTGATATTTTCTTTACTTTTTGGAGAATAGTCAACAGTGTGTGTGTGCGTGGGTTGTGGTGGGTGCCTTTTTGTATATAGATTCCACGTAAAAAATGAGGTTTTTTTTGCATTTTTTGCTTTTCTTTTGGTCATGCGATAAAAATTGAGTTCACTGTATGGAAGGTGGAATGTGGCCCTTAGCTATGTGATATGTAGCCCGTACGTAAGTTGACCGTCGTGTACCAATATTTGTGCTGAAGGAAGCTATTCCGATTTTTATGAACATTTAATATTAGGGTTTCCTTGTATGTGGGTGTGTGTTTGTTTGCAGTAAGTATTTATTATTAAGGGCAGTTCGGAGGAGACAAAGTTTTCTCCGTGGGAAGTTTGATTGCTTTATTGTAAATAGCCCTACGAATGTGATTTTCATTCTCAATCTCAATCCATTTGAAGAATGATGAAAAAAATGTGCGGTGTACTGTTGTAAGTTGGAAGATAAATATGTACTCCTCGGCTTTTCTTCCGTGTTTTTTGAAGAGTAAGTGAGCAGCTTGCAATCATGATAATGTAGCAATTTTGTAGATGTGTCCTGCTTACATTTTTAAAGGTTTATGTACCTCCCTGCTTGGCAGAAAACTTTTGATACTGAAGACACCCTGGTCGAATCGTGTCTTCTAGCGGCAAATTGTACTTTCTTTCAATAATTCCCAGATTTTATTTTATGGCTTATTTCGCCATGATTTTAATTAAATGTGGAATAATAAGGAATCCTGGGGTTTTTCTCCGCACTTTCATTACTTTCAAAATAATTATTTTTGCAGCGGACAACGACAACAACAGCTCCTCTTTATGGGTGCCAAGTGCCAAGAATAATACTGTACTTTCTCCACCGTTTATAACTCCCAGCTTAATGGCAACATGTACTTTACTCTTGAAGATCTAAATTACAACAGTTCAACAGCAACTATATTAGAAATGATAAGTGGCAGTCGCAAAAATGCAGGTAACACCGCTGACCACATCATGCCCACCGTTCAGTTCAATTCAAATTGTTTGTTTAGCTCATCCGAGAAGCTTGTGATAAGCAGTGGAGTTTATTCCACTAAAAATTTCATTTCCTCTCACAAGTGTGTCGCCACTTTCCTCATACTTTAATCTTACATTACATGGTTTTAATGCGCGATCTTTAGTGAAACCAATCTCAGATGGGAATACAAATGAAGGCGGTTGACGTCGTGAATACTTTTCTATGAAAGTTGGCTTCAACCCCAAATCACAATAAACCTACTAAAAAGCAAAGGGGCCACAAAATGAAAGCCAGAGACAGCCCTACGATGAAAATGAAAATCAAGTCGCCTAAGTTATACGTTAATAAATTACTAGAACATATTCTACATAACATGTAGCAAGAACGTATCTCACCATCCGGGAAAAGGCAAGGCAGCTTCACTAACCGTATTAAAATTTGAGTCATTCTGCAAACACCAAATTGTAGCTGTACGAATATGTGTGTGTGAAGCTTGATATTCCTCATTTTTATTGTTTGTCCTCACTTCTTTTTGGAATATACGTGTCGTAAAAAATGCCTACAGCTTTGTTGCACTTTTTTCTCTTCTTTCAAAACTACATAGTACAGGTATGTATGGCGTGTTTGTAGAAACACAAAAGGAAAAAAGAGGGACGGGATGAGGTGAAATGACTGGCACTTGCATTAACTTGCCAGTAAAATTGCAGATTCGATTCTTACATTTTATTACCTAAAAAAGTGTAGACTAGAGAGTTTTTTTGCAGCCAAATTTTATTGTTTTTGTTTTATGAGTTACGAGTTACGACTACGACTTTCAGCTTTCAATTCATCAACGATGAATCACAAAAGGTGAACAGTACATCTTTGACAGAGTAACAACTAAAATCTAGAGAGACTATTTGGCACTTCCTCATGTCTTTTGCTTTTAACTTGACAAAAAATGAATGCTGATGAGAAATGATGGCTATGAATAGAAGAAAAGATGTGCATACTACAAGGCGCCATTTCTGTTAGAGGTAATAGTTTTTAGTGACCCAAGTAACAGTTGGAATGCAATATTAATGGCATGATGCAGTACACGTAGTTCGCACTATTTTAAACAAATTACATCTTTGTCACAGGTAGTGAACGTCAAGAGTGAATCAAGCTCAAAATATGAAAGCAATAGAAAGGTTGTGGCACCTGTGAGTTTGCTGTAATTTATCTGTCAAGATCTCCAGGTTTTGCGTTAACTTGTACTCCGCTTCAAACTGCTCACTGAGCAGAACAAGATCTCTGGTTGCATCATGTAAAGGGATGTCACTGATGTACAGTCCTCGCCTGAAGTATAACATAAAATTAAATTTTAAGATATACAACCTTGTCAGCCTTCCACTTTGCGTCCCGTTTTTGACAAAATCAAAAAGAACCTTATTGTCGTGTGATCATTTTCACCATCGGATGATGTTACATACGCTGGTGATTGACGGGGGAAAATTGAAATATTATAATAAACTCCCCGAAACAACTTTAACAACATTTCTATAAATTTACGACTTACTTTGTCAAATCATCCAGATTCATTACGGATGGAGAGCAAAGAAATACCATGCTATCTGTCTCAGGAATGTACAGCATTTCACCCTGTCAAACAAAAACTAAATATCACACTTGTTCACGTCAACTGATATACACATATAACAACAGCGCCGTACTTCCAATTGTATTATGGAGGATTTCCAGGGAACAGCACAAGATACTGACAACTGTGTTACCAATATGTACCATCACCAAGTGTGATTGAGATATACAACAAAAACGTGAGACTTAAGGGGAGAGAACCTACATTCCAGACAGTCATACTGTGTCGGGGTTATTTGATACGAGCCTCAATCCCGGGTCTTTATTATAGCCTATCTTCATTTCTACGTACTCATTTCCTCAATAATTTCTCCATGTATTTTCCCATTTAATATTGTTTCTTAGCAAAGAAGGAATATTAAATGTAAAAAAATACATGGAATTCTTAAATTGAAGAAAATAAAACGAGGGTATGAAAACACGATTCACTTAATTATATACCTACCTTCAATCTCATTTTTGAATGATCAGCATTTATAACATCCGGCGTCAGAAACTCGTCGGCAATAAGAAGTTTTCTTGTTCTCATCACGTATATCGTGTTAATATGAGACAGTACATGTGCAAAAGTGAATTCCATATGTGGCCGAACCTGTACAAAAAATAGTGATTCATGCTCATGTACTTCAAGAATAGTTTATTTAACAACGCAAATGACAAGCCATTTTATTGCAGCATTTTAATGGGTAGATAGTTTCGGATTTTTATTATGACAGTGGACCCATTGTAAATGATTTAGATGGATAAATATGGACAGAAATTTAGAGGTAGTAGAAAAACACTAACCATTTCAAGAACGTCGGTAAGACGACAACCTTGTGTTGTTTCAGGAATCACACGAGCGATAGCAGAACCAGCTCGGCGAATTATCAAATTCCTATCAAATTGAAGATGGAATGGGAACGCTTTGGAAAATGTCTCCGGACTAATTTTCGGTTCTGAAATATTCATATAATATACTTTCTATGGTATCGGTCACACATGTTCAACTAAAGAAACCTTCGCACAATACCCCCATTACAACGTTAATACCATCACAACTTTAGAACGGATTTTCATCGTTTTATTACGACTGGAATTGAATCACAAATGTATTATGTCTCTTGTCTCAGCTCATTTACACGAGCGATAGCAGAACCAGCTCGGCGAATTATCAAATTCCTATCAAATTGAAGATGGAATGGGAACGCTTTGGAAAATGTCTCCGGACTAATTTTCGGTTCTGAAATTTTCATATAATATACTTCCTATGGTATGCTCAACTAAAGAAACCTTCGCACAATACCCCCATTACAACGCTAATACCATCACAACTTTAGAACGGATTTTCATCGTTTTATTACGACTGGAATTGAATCACAAATGTATTATGTCTCTTGTCTCAGCTCATTTTTTATTTGCTCGTACATCACTAGGACAGGACACAAGGAGGGGAATTACAGCAATTGAAAACCTTTTTAACGATGAAGTGGACAGAGGCCAGAAGGCGCCTCCGCCTAAGCGAATGTATTAAAAAGTAAGAAAAAAGTAATGGTCATTTGCTTTCGCCTTAAAAAAAGTTTAGGCATATATTCGGCGGAATTGGAATGTTTAAAGGGAAAATAAAATGGTAGTACAAGCAAAAGTAATTGGTGATCTTGGTGAATAGCAGCACTAGCACATAAAACGGAATGACGAATGAGATGAGACGTTTTCATAGACGGAACAACTTTTACGTCCTCCTCGCGTCCGCATTCAACGTACCTTTTTCATCAGCAAACCGTTAAGCCAAATGCATTAGTTTGCTTCCTCTGTGATAGTAATTTCATGCACTACGAACGACGAATTCATTCTCTTACTACTAAAAAGCAATATAATCTAGAGCCATCATTTATAGAACCTCATTTAGTCTTTTTTTACTAACAACTATGCACAATAACAGAACATCCCCTTCCAAACTCCCAGAATACACGATAAGGTTACTTAGAGGCACGATGAAAGAAAAGAGGGTCGATTGACTTCATATCCAAATAACGTTGGAATTGGAATTCTTAATGATTGCCTCGAGCTACATAAAGGATCTATCTATGCTACAGCTTACTCGCCTAAATATGGTTCACTTGAGGCACATAAATTAGAGCCCTGACTGACAATGGAGACAAAGAGTATTGCGTCATAATTTTATACGAGTAACTTATCCATTAGTAGTACTGCCACCATCGGCGAACAAATAAGTCAGGAAATATACAAGCCACTAGTT